>JAMFLO010000099.1:600-95392 GCA_027475765.1 Paralagenidium karlingii | reverse complement strand
ATCACCAGTCAATTGACCAGACTTGGTGGTTGTGGTCGCATTGGATCGTTTGTTTCGACGCCACACGAAGAGTCCTCCGACGATCGCGAGAACTGCCAACACTCCCGCAATTATACCAACAATGGCACCAGTGGACATGCCATCACTCTTGGAATGAGCCGACGAGCCATCACTGTCTTCAGGCTCTTGCCACACAAAGTTCTGTGGGTACATGGCATTCCAAGTGGCATCTGGTTGATTCACAGGAGAGCATGTTAGAAGTGAAATAAAGAATGGGAAAAGCTCCAATCCTGAGAACAAGACACGAACCTGGCAGTACACAAATCGAGTTATCGTTGACAGGCAGTTTCATCAGCTGTGCTCCTTTTTGACAACTCTTGATGTTCCAGTTCCCCGTCAAATTCAAATCGCTGGCTCGGAACCACCTGTCAAAGTTGCCTCGAGAGATTTCGAAATGACTCAACGGGTTACCGGCCAAGTTCCTGCGCACAGCCACAGTTTGACAATTGTAAGAGCGATCGGCACCCTCTGCACAAAACACGGGGTTGAACGTCAAGCAACGCACAATTTGGTGAGTGTGGCAGGGAAATCAATGCCACGAAGGTCAGAAATGTTGTTGCCAGCAATGGACCTTGCCATCACAACGCAAAGAACAGACAGATATTGTGAACAGGAGGCAACGATGGCAGGAAGTCTAGCACCCGCACGTACAGCGTCTCCAACTGTGGAGGAAGTGACACGTTGGCGAAACTCTTCATGCCGTTGTCATCAAGATTGCTAAGGATTAAACGTTGAGGTGAGTTCAACGTGTCAGTCATATCGCATTCCAATGGTTCATCCAATGCCATATCGAACTCTACATACATGGTCGAAATACTGGCTTGATCAGCCGGAAACTGGGGGAAAGACTTGATGGAGTTGTTGTTCAGCGAACTGAATCATCCATCATCCATCAGGTCAACAGAGTGTTCGCGGTTTGTGGCCACGGAGGATCAAATTCACTTCGCACTCACATAAACGGCATGCGTTTGGGAAACGGAATCTCGTCGATAGACTTCAGCGCGCACGAGTCCAGCGATCTAAACCACGTACAAATGAGATCACAATCAGAAGGGGGATGGAGGGAGGGAGGCAGGGAGATGGGCGCATCGATCATCATCTTGGCTTGACTTACAAGAGGGAAAGCACCGGGAATTTGCCGCCTTTGAAATCGATATTGGGATTCGATGACAAGTCTCTAGAGAATGTGGCCCAAAGAGTCATGTCCTGCACCACAACTTGCATCGAATCACACCACTTTGCCAGCCAGTCCAACTTACACGTTGATATTCTCATTTGGCAAATCGAAGTTGGCGAGTTTGACGGGTGACTTCATCCCGATAGCATAGCTATTGTAAAAGACGGATCAGTGATCAAAAAGTTTGGTGCACGCCAACCCGAATACTTACAATGACGAGAAAGTCGGCGCATCAAGGCCACTCAATGAGGCAATCTTGGAGGCACTGATGAATCTGATTCATATTCAAACGGGAAGATCAGCCACGGTCATCAATCACCCCATGATGACGGAAATCTCACAAGGATTTCAAGCCTGGTGCAGAGATATTGGTGATCGCTGTCGCGGTGATATTGGTGACGTCTCTGGGTCGAATTGAAAGGTGGGATCAGATTAGGTCTTTCAAAGCATCATGTTACTGCAAGCAGCACTCACAATCTCTCGAACTTTGCCGGAAATGCCACGCCATTGATCTCCTTAATCGCAGTCCCACTCATATTCCTGGCGGATGATGGCGTTGTAGTGAGGAAGCGCAGGAGTTACCCGACAAGTTGACCAACAACCACGTAAATGACTCACAAAAACACAAGATTCTCGGGCATCTCGAACTCCGGAAACGACTTGATAGGATTGAGGTCCAAGTAGCTTTGCGATCATCAACCAATTGATAAGAGTCGGCGAGTGCTGTATCCTTTGGTATCGTTGGGGTGAGAATACTCACAGTTCGAGCAGGTTCGGCGCGTCGAGTTGTGGAAATGCCTGCAAGTTGTTGGACGACAAATATCTTGCGATTTCACCACAGACGATCGTGAGATCGTTGCCATAATGAACAACGATGGTCGTAGAATGAATGACGTACAGAATGGTCAAGGAAGGGATCTTGGTGCCCTTGATTTCCGTAATGTTCGTCTCCAGCAGCGCCCTGCTCAATTAAAACGCGACCACGAGCAAACAAATCGTGTCATCTGCAGTCCCAAGGCTCGCCTTTGACAATTGCATTTGCGTCACCCACAGATGTTGCAAGGTTGAGGGAATGCCCACATCATCCAGTGACTTGATCGGATTGCTGCTCAGATACCTGGAGAAACACAGAGAGTCAGCTATCAAGCGCACGGCTCCTGCTAGGTCTGGTTTCCCAACTCACAATGTCTGGAGTCCTTCGAGCTTTGGAAACGTCTTGAGGTTGCTCCATCTCATATCTCTGGCAAACAACTGTGAGCAACAACAGCATCAACAACAAGTGAAGAAACAGTTGGTGACTCACAAGAGTTGCAGACTTGACGGAATGGTTGCGCCGTCCATGCTGGTGATGTTGGTCCGCACCAGCTCCCTGTCATACGAATGCCAGCTGATGAGTACGATTCCCATATAGTGTCGGTGGGGATTCGTGTTTGCATGGATGTGCGTGCACTCACAGCGTCATGACGCTCTCGGGAATGACAATGTCATCGAACGACTTGAACGGGTTGCTGGACAAGTATCTAAACCGGACAAATGACCAGAGACCGCAGCAAAGGTGGTGGTGTCAATTGTCGGAGGAATCGAGAGATTGAACAACCACACAGTGAACGCTTGTTCGCGCAAGGGTACACGCACAGTCGGGTCAGTGCAGGCGCCGAAAGCTTTGGGAATTTGGTGAGACTGTTGTAAATGACACTCCTGTAGGTCAATCGCACACCATCCAGAGATCGATGGAGAGAGCGATCGATCGATCGATAGAGAGAGAGAGAGAGACAGACAGACAGACAGACAGAGAGATTCGTGTCAGACGTGGTTGATCCTCCTCGCGAACGATACACCAGCCAGACACTGGGGAGGAGACTTACAGTTCGGTCATGTTGGCCGGGAGCGACTTGGCTTGAATCTCCACAAACCCCTTGGCTGATATATCGAGGACGCCAGTAGCATCCATCTCGAGCGTACAAGTGACGCTTTTGCCGACTGTTTTGCTGTAATACTTGAGCTCGTCCAGTAGCACAAGTCGTTCCGATGGACACTCCATGGCTGCTGGGGTTGTTGGCTGCATGTGACGACGGCGTTTGGCGTTTGGCGTTTCCCACGACAAAAAGCCCAAAAGCGAAAGTGAGGCCAACTACTGCTGCCTGATGGTGTTGGGGGGGGGGGGGGGGGAAAGGCGCGTGGTGTACAAAGTGTCCCACTACACCATATTGCTTGATTCTAAATGCCACCACGACAGCCAGCAATTGGCGACGGCGACGGCGACGGCGACGGCACGGAGCACAACCCAAAGGGGAGGTCAACGTGGTACCCAGTCGCTGGATTTTCATTTTCCGAGAAATCAGTGTACAGTAAACCCGGTCACTAGTGGACAGGGGATTGCGAACAACCCAAGAGCGGTTATTAATTATTGGAGGTGACGAGCAGACCGAAATCGAAGCAACCCGGCCGCTCCATGGATCGATTCTTTGTCGCAGGTTATTGGCTTTCACCTGTTTCCTATTGACAGGGCTTTCCGTCCGGAGTAGAAAGCCCACGTCTTGCTGCATCAACGGGCCAGCCAGGGGGGCGGCGGGGTGGAGCCTTGTTGATGAGCATGTCGAGTCTCCGTATGCCACTCCCAAGGTGGATGCGAGTGGTGTGGTCGAGTGCTCGGCGTTGCTTGAGTTTGGAGTTTGGTTGCGCCGGATCGTCCATTCCGCTGCGGAGGGAGTGTGTGTGCGCGTGTGCGCGTGTGCGCTGTGACTTGAATTGACCGGTGAACGAAAGCAACACACTTGGACTTCTATTAAATACAATCGCAAGTTGCGGTTAACCTTTGGCCGCTGTGGTCATGGACGGTTGAGAAGTTTTCTCTTCTTTCTTTGGCACAAGCGCTGGCTCCGAGGCTGCGCTGTCTGCTGTCACAAAGATCCGGTTCTTGTCCAGTTCCTGCATGAGCCGCGTGTAGAGTTCGTCGGCGTTGAAGGCAACGGCTTTGGCGGCTTGGCGTTGAGGGTACGTGATGGCGAGCCGCAGCATGAAGCCGTTTTCTTCGTCATACTCGAGCTGTTGGCATCCCACGTGGCACAAAGCCGCGAGAAAGCAGGTGTCAAGGTTCCGTTCAGGGAGGATCATAAGAAGAGCAGGCATGTACAGCGTACCTCCACTTTTGGCGCCGTGCCTCCCCATTCCTTGCGATCTTTTTCTTTCCAAACGACTTTGGCCACTTTGGTGCCGCCTTCAAAGTTGTGCACCTCGTCGCTGAGCACTTTGGTGCGGAGAAAAGCGGCCAAGTTTTTGAGGTTGATGCGCGACTTGCGTTCGGCCTTGATGGTCACGACCCCCTGGGCCATGAAGCTCTTGTGCTTGAGCAACCACGTCATGAACGACCCCACGCCGAGCCACAACAACAAGTTGATGAAGAACCAGAGCCCGGCGTTGTTGTACATCATGGGCTCTAGAAAACTCTTCATCCAGGTGGTATCCGTGACGGTCCAGCTACCAGTCAGTCGATCCAGAACGTCAAACGCGATGACCCCGCTGAGCATCACTTGAATCATCACCAGCGTGGTGGCTGCGCGTTCGTTGATCTCCGAAAGCTCGCAAAGCGTTCGTGTGTTGAGTCGAATGGCTTCGTTCTGCAAGTAATCGCGTTCATTGGAGACAATGCTAGTCATCTCGTTGAGCACATCCAGTTCATGGCGTGCACCGGCCATGTTCTTTTGCAAGTCCTTGACGCGGCGTTTCAGTTGATTACTGAGAATGCCAAGCTGAAGTCGCTCATACAGACTTCTTCCAGCTTGCTCGGGAGGTTCCAGCGGCACAATGGCTTCGTCAAGCGACTCGCGCAAGTACCCAAGTGTTTCTTCCAGCATGATGACTTCTTTGGACAGCACCGAGAGCCGCGTGCGAATCTCTTTGAGTCGGTTGGGGTCTTTTTCACTTTGTTGGATCAGTTTGCGGATTTGGGCCATGTCGTCTACCACGACGAACATGCGTCCAAAGAAATTCTGCGTGAACAAGTTCATGCTCTCGTATTGGAGAAAAGAACATAGCAGCGGCTCGTGGTGACGGCAGTTTGGACCCGCGATCAACAGTCCATGTTCGCCAAACACCAAAGTGTCGTGCTCACTGATGTCAAACGCGGCACGGGTGTCGCCGATCACTTGCTTGAGCTCGTTCTCATACTCGCCCTTGTCCATGTATTCTTCGGCCGTGAGATGCGGCGTGATCTCGTTGGCGATGATCAAGTTGATCTTGTTGCGACTCGCGGCCTGGCCCGAAAACACCAAGTTGAGCAGCGCGCGCTGGTACGCCGAGAGCACACTGTCGACAATCTTGGAGGAATCCATGTGCACATCCACCAACAGACGCGACAGGTGATCCAGCGAGATGTTGTCCTTGATGCGGTCCATGATGGCTTCGACTTGCATGCCGTAAAAGCACGAACCTGCAGCTGTCAGCGAACAACCAAACGTTTCGACTTGCACCACTCCAGGTGCTTCAGGAAAGTGAATGTCAGCTTCAAAATTGACATGGTTGGTCATGGTATAATCTAGGATATTGACAGCAGTGAGCCCCGGATCGATCGAGATCTGGGTCGCCGCGGCATTCTCGTCGACAATCGCCGTGAAGAAGCCACCCTGAACGCGCTCTGCCGAGCCGAGATTGCAATTGAGTTGAACGACTTGGTTCGAGCCAAACGGGATGAACTCGGACACGATCAATGAGACCGAGTTGAGCGTGATGATCTCATCCAGTTGATCGCGAATGCTGGACTCGCTGACTCCGCACTCGTGGGCGCGGTGGGCATTACTGAGGGTGGGTCGACCTCCATGACGAAGACACTGAGGGATGTAGGCACTCGACACGTACGACACGTCTTCAGTCTCAGTCACGGAAGACATGCGACGATACCCACTTTCTTTGTCGATCAACCAGTAATCTTCTCCATCCCAGTCCACGTTCAAGAGATGCAGCGTGCCGGGCGCGTACGCCATGTCATTGATCGAGAGTTTATCGGCTTTGGAGATTTTGGCGACGATCTCAAGTCCTTTTTCCGAGATCTGGTAGCAAGTCACGGGCTGATAACTCTTGGACGAGAGCTTGAGCCCGTTCAAGAGCTCTTCTTCACGAAGAAAATCAATGTCGGATTTGCCTTCTTGGGAGATGTTAAAGTACTTGCGTTTGTTCTCGACCAGCTCCGAACTGGGTGCATAATCGTAATCGAGTGCCTTGGACACAATAGCTTCGTACAAAAGCACCAAAAGGGCTGGTTTGCGGATCCATTCTTCCTTGTCGGTCGCACGAAGCGCTGGTTTCGAATACAACGAGATCAAATACAACAGTCGATTCTGGTTCTCCGTGAGTCCCGTGTCTTCTTCAACGTCCTCCTCCTCCTCCTCCTCTTCTTCCTCTTCCTCTTCTTCATCATTGTTTTCTTCTTCCTCTTCTTTGGCGTCTTCGTCGGGCTTTTCATCGGCTTTCTTGACTGCTTTGTCTTTGTCTTTGGCGTCCACAGCACCACCAGCACCAGTTGCGACTGGTGGCTTTGGGTCTGCTGGAGGTGAAGCACCAGCTTTCTTGTCACCTGCGGTTGTTGGAGCAGGTGCTGGAGTCGTGGAAGCGGCTGCAGGCTTTTTCTCATCTTTCACCTCGGCTTTCTTGTCGTCTTTGGCGTCTGCTTTCTGTGATCAATACCCGTCGGTTCAGTCCATGATCATCATGAGGCAGCCACTGCCAGAGCTCGACAACAACAACGGGCAGTACGAAAACCAATGCGACGACTTCGACCGAACGCAACTGGCGGCAAACGCATCAACGCAAACGCACCTTTGCCATGGCTATCGTTTCTACAGCGCTCGAAAGGTCATAAAACCAAACGTTGAAGTCAACGATGCACCTGTCTTAGGTTGGTTACACTACTCTGGGGGGTCGAAAACTCTCTCACTCTCTCTCTCTCTGTCGTTGTAGATGAACGTCCTTTAGTTGCCAGCACATATCCACGCCGGTTCTTGTCCGTTACACGCAGCGTTTTATTGCAATGAGGAGTGGCATAGAGGACAATTCTTGAGGTCGCGCACCTCTTGTTCGATCGAGTAATGGCGACACGTCTTGCACATGAACGTGCGTTGGTCCAGAATCGTCGCACCGGTGACCATGCAGGTGGGAAACGCTCGCGAGCAATTGCCACATCGCGCATCCCAGTCCTTGATGTAGCTTCGACACGACGGGCATTCCTGAGGTCGCACGGATGGATCCTGCGGTCTCGCAGATGTGAAGATCTTGAGCGCGAGTTCGTTCATCGCGTTGGTTTCTTTCTCATTGAGCGATCCGAGTGTTTCGAGACGAATGAAAGCACGAGAACACTGCTCAAAGTGCTTGGTATAAAAGGCCGTCAACGCGATCAACGAGAAAATCTCACGCTCTTCCAGAATGTCTTCGTATCCAACGAGTTTCAGACTCGTGCGCAAAGCGCGATCCATGTCCCCCCCATACAATTGGCGGTGCGCAAGCATGTAGAGATGGTAGGCTTCTGCTCCACGCCAGGGATTGTCCAGTGCTCGATTCTCACCGGTCGCCGCGTCGTGTTGCACAAGGGTCTCCAGTGTTTGGGCCGTCATTTGTGAAGCCATCGAGGTCTTGTTGGTGGTGCCGCCTCCAGTGCTTGTCGCCCCGCTGGTATTGGTCACGAGGCTGTTTACATCGAGCATTTTGCGACGAAATCGCTCGACTTCAAACGCCGCCAGCACTTGAAGCTTTTTGGCCCGCAGCGGGTTCTTGGCCACTTCTTTTGCCAACTTGGCCAACAATTTGGCGGCTTCCATGCTCTTGTTGGCACGGCGGTACAGTTCAATGGCTTGCATGGTCTTGCCATTCGCGAGTAAATGGCTGGCATATTTGCTGAGCACGTTTTCAATCTGCGGGAAATGATGGGTCTCGGCGAGACTGACGGCTTTCTCCCATTCGTTGAGCAACACACAGGCATCAATGGCACCTTTGACGTCGTTCATTTTGAGATACGCTTCCACCGCCGAACTACACAACCCCGCACGTGTGAATTTGACAGCCATCTCTTTAAGAAGTGGCGCATTCTCAGGCAAATCTCGCACAAGCGCTTCCAGCTGATCAAAATCGCCCAGCAGATAGTAGCAATGGGCAAGCGCCGTCGTGCTGTTGGCCTGCGCATAGTATTTCACGGCTTTGCTCCAGATATGGCGGTCGGCATAGTGCTCTCCAATTCGGTTCCAGGCCTCGTTCAACAGGGCATCGTTGCCACCACCGGCTTGAACCAATTGCACCACTCGAAACCAGTCCCCGATTCTTTCGCGCAGCTCAATGGCAAGATCCTTGCGATCGATTTTGCGATACAGCGCTTCGGCGTCATCGAATTGCTGGAAATACGCGGCGACTTCCGCCTTTTGTTTGATGCGATCGTTGAGGAGTTGCAAGCGTTTGACGTACTGGATGCCCGTGTAATCGGCGCATTTGACAAATGCGCGTTCGGCCATGCCGAATTCCAGCTGTTCCAGCGCTGCTTCTGCCAACAGCACCCACAATCGAGGATGGGAATGGTCCTGGATATATTCACACGCGTCATTGAGTCCGACGTTGTTGAGCAAATCCCTCGCATCACGCAGGGACCGAGTCTCAAAGTCGACAAGCATCTGCTTTTCGGGTTGCTCCGGGTTCATCAAGATGTCGTCCATGAGCGCTGCCTTGACCTGGAGATCCTTGTACGCACACAAATACCCCGACGAAGCCACGGGTTCCTCGGGTTCCAGGTTGCGATACACGTACATGCGCGCTTTTTCCATCATCACAAACAGTTCGGGGTTGTCTTCGGCCCACATCATGTCCCACGCGTCTTTCTTCTCAAAGTTGAGCATTTTCCCGGGTAAAGCAGTCATCGTGCCGGGGCTTCCGACTTCCATGATGGTCAGGATGCCGTTGATGTCGATCACACTCAGCAGCGTGGAGTTGCTGTTGAGCGCCATGAGTTGCGGTCGGCAATTGACAATGTACTTCATCTCCAACGAGATGTGTGGCAAAGTGAAGCAATGGATCATCCCACTGGATCGAGCGACCATCAACCAGCTCTCCGAGGCACAAATGGCACAAATGGGATCCTCCATGGCTCTTCCAGGAACGTATCGAAAGTTCTCCACGTCGGTACCTTGCGAATCGTCCACGTAGAAGATTTTCTCTTTGCCCGCGGCCGCTCGTTGCTGCAGAAGTTGCGCAAGATTGGACATGGTCGAGTCTCCACTCGTGGCAGAGGTAGCACCAGTGGCCGAACTCAAACTGGTGAGCTTGGAACTGGAATTGCGATACTGCCATGTATAAATCGCGTCGTTGCAGGCGGCGATGACATGACGCGACGTCATTGTCATGTACATCGGCTCAAAGTCGATCATTTTCATCTCGATGGGTGACCCAATGGAGTCACAGAGCGTCAGCGAGTACTGGATCTCTTTGAAATTGGCCGCACGAGCACCACTCGTAGTACCACTGCTGTCACCGCTCGGCTTGTTGCGATCGCCGCCAGCCTCATCGCTTTCTGCAGATCCGCCGGCATTCTCATTGTACACCTTGGCAACCAGTACGCAATTGCTTCCAGCCGCTTTCACGTTGAGAAACCCCTTGATGTGCTTGACAAATCGCTCGTCAGACTTGGTGTCCCAGAACACCACACAGTTTTCCACTTTATCGACTTGGTTGAAAGTGTAGACGAGGGTATTTCCAAAGAAACCATAACGATATGCCGGGCGGATGTTGGCAAAGTAAATGTGGGAATCAACTGCAAGACAGATGCGAAGACCCGATCCTTCCCACGCAAGAGACTCAATGCGGGAGCCTGGCACTTTGAGCGACCGCAAGTGGCGTCCAAAAGGATCGTAAAACTGCACCACATTGAACTCCTTGGAACTTCCGCCTCCGCCTCCATATGAGCTGCCATGGCCGCCATCGTATTGGGTGCCTGCCAAAGCGAGCACACTGCCGTCGTTATTCCAGCGGCACTGGCTCAGTTCAATGCCCGTGTCAATCAATACGGCATTTTCGTCGTTCTTGCCGCGCGTGATCTGCACTTTTCCATCCTGGAAGGCGATCACAAGCGTCGGTGCGTCCTCGCTGATGTGGCCCTCGCAGCCATCGTACCAGTGGATGCCCACAATGCGAGGTGCTTCTCCTTTGCGATCCACCGCGTGAAGCATGAGGTTGCTGACTTTGGTGCCTGAGCTGTCGTGAATGGCGACTTCGCCGTCTTTGGTCACAAAGATGAGCGATTTGGAATCTGGAGACCATTCCACAAACGCCAACTGGTTTTTCATCTCTTTGCCCCATAAGCGGTTGCCATCGACAGAGCCCACAATGACGGCGCCGTCCTCGTACGCGATACAGATTTTCTGGCCGTCGCTGGTCCATTTCATGTCTTTGACGACGCTTTTGTTGCGGTTGTTGATCATTTCTTCGTACCATGCGCCGCGGTGCAGCACCCACACGATGATCAGCCCATTTTCGTCGCTTGTTGTGAGCTTTTTGAAATTGGCGTTCCAGGTCGCACACACGACACTTCCGTTATGACCCTCCAGGGTCTGGTTCATGGTGAGGTTACTGGCCGCAGCGATGCCACGAGGACCTTTTCCATCGGCCTGGGTGGCGGATTCCAGGCGAAGCACTTTGAGAAGTCCGTTTTGGCCGCCACATGCGATCCATCCTTGGTCGGGGTTCCACGCGAGGCAGCGTAGCTTGACATTGTTGGGGATCGCGATCTTCTTGCTCAAGTAGATGAACATGGCTAGCAATCCAACGTCTTTTGGCGCAACCGCGAGGCTCTTTCTCTTACTCACACACACACACCAAACCACCCGTGGACAAGGGAGCTGTTTGGTGGGTTCTTGACCGCAAGGCACGCGAGCGGGAGGCGATCGCCGCAGGCGAAAGCAAGCGATCCTTGGCGGTCGCGACCTTTGGCGCTCAAGTCGCACTTAACCGAACAAGTATCAGGAGAGGTGATATGGGACGAGGCGATCACACCAGGTGCTTGGCTGTCCAACCCTCCATCGTCAGCTCACCTGCCTTTAGGAGAGATTGCAGCCAGAGGGAGCCACCAACGGCGGCGACACGAGCTTCATGCTGGGTTTCTTTCTTCGACCGTTTGCGAGGGAACGCCAACGCCTGCTGTCACCCACGATCCAACGATAAAAGGGGCAGCACCTGCTTGAACTTGTTTCGAGGTGGGGCAAGAGACTGGTCGTTTGGCAGCCTTCTTGGTAACGAGGCCGTTGGTGTAACCAGAAGAGGAACCGAGTCTGAAGAAAAGTGATGGCACAGTCTTGATGTCTTCTGCTTCTTCAGCGGCGTCAAACTTGATTCCGTTCATGAGAAGGGCGAGAATCCCGACCCGTGGTCTTTCCGCGCTTCAGACACCCACACCACCACCACCACCACCATCACGCAAGAGAGACCTTCTATCGGAACGGTAGGTACCGTGGATTAGCCCAACATGCCGATTCTGAAGCAGTGCGGTAATCATGAACTTGTGTTGCCAGCTGATTGCCAAACTGAAAACCTCAAGCAGAAGATCGTGGATGACCGCCGCCAAAAGCTGCTCGTGGTTGGACAGCCATCGAGTGATCCGCTTCTAGATGCTCGGCTGGTGGAGATGCGCCAGAGCTCATTTTGCACAAGACAGCAAGCGTTGCGTGCGCAATGAGCTGTTGAGTCCGTGCTCCAGAGCTCACTAGCTCACATCACCGAGCATCTGGACACTGCACACGCCAGAGAACAATGCGCAAACGAAAGAACTGTACGACATGCACCATGGATGCATTTCTGTCCACTGCTCACACACACTTGGTCACGTGGTTGAACTGCAATCTCCATGGATATGCTTCATGACAACGCCACCAGCGATGATTGGGACATCTCACCGTGGGATGCACCACTTTTTGAGCCACCTTTGAGAGAGGACCAGGTGCAGTTGGAAGTGCTACTGTGTCCTTCAAAGTGCACACATCCAACGATCACCAGCGTTTGATGCTGCTTTGGCTCGCTCCCATGCATTTTCCTCAAGCATGACCTCCACCACTGCAATTGCAAGCCAAGCCATTGACGTTCACGCAAGCGGTTGTCGATTGGTACCTACCACAGTTTCTGAGGATTGCTTCTTCTCGCGATGGGATGGAGACCTTCACGGACTGACAGTTCAACATCAAGTCTGCAGGTCAGTCGCATCCCGTGCACCTTCTCCCAGTTCCGACACACACTTGGACGTAATCCATCGTCGTCTGTGGGACCCCTCGATCACGAGGAGAAGAAGATGAAGAAGCAACCATTAGCTATTGCATTCAGGACCATATGGCTCTCTGGGTGTGCCCCCCCCCCCCCCCCAACCCAAAAGATCCAGGCCAGGTGGGTGCAGCAGCAAGCCTTGGTCGCACGCAAACACTGGAAGCAGCACACTTCAAGCTGGCAAAGGGTTACACCTCGCACGCTGCAAGCCAACACGAAAAAGGACTCTTCTCCTGTACAGGTAGGAAAGCTTGGCGGCCATATGGGTGTCCTGGGATCCATCCTCCAAGTTGAAGACCAACCTAAATGCCAGCGCGCCAGCGAGTAACGTCGTTGCTTGCCTTTCTTCGTGTGTAAAACGACGTGATGGGAGTCGATGTGCTACAACCTGCACAAGAAATCCGTTCAAGAAGCCAACCGAGTGGACGTGAGCAGTTGATCGGCGCTCCGTCCGCTTCTTCTCATTCCTCAATTCTCTTCTTGGAGATCAAGCCAACCAACAACCAACAACCAACAACCAACAACTAAACAGTGGAGCACTTCAGTGCCGGCAAAGGCCTTTCATTAGTTTGCTATCCAATACACCTACCTCGTTGTGACTTCCGATCCGTGTCCACATGCAAGTTCGCAAACGCGTTTCACTCGGTTTGGTCGGCTTTCTCGTGGTCTTGTTTGGCACACTCGGTGTCGTGCGACTTCACACGTTCTTCCACCGCCATGTACACAACGTCAAGCATCGTATTCTGCAAGAACTGCCCAGTGTCCCAGGGCTCAAGATCCATCTCAAGGCCAAACGACCGTCCATGGCCATGCACGGCGCGTTGGAGTTTGATGTGGTGGCGGCAGTCAAGGTCAAGGAAGGCTCCCGGGTGAGCTTCAGTGGTGCCGCCACTTTTGAACAAGATGGAGTAACCTACAAGTACTCGCTGGTCGACGACTATGCATACCTCTCGACCCAAGGATCCAAGGCCGATGCGACCGTGTGCCTCGATCCATCGACCCTTCCTCCTATCCACGAGGTCTGACAGTTCCCATTCCTTGTGCTTTCTCTTCAATCACTGACCCATTCCTTGTCTTTGGTATGTCCCCATAGATCATCGGCGCCATCGACGACGCCACCGTGGTGGACACCATCGAGAGTTCCCAGCCCCTGGAACATGCATGCGACAAGAAGCTACGCGGAGAGTTTGCGGGCGAAGAGTACGCGTTGTGCATGTCGTCGGGCGCCACCGGAGGTTTCTCCATTGTGGGCACCAACTTGGAGATCGACGTGAGCTATCTGGATGAACCCGTGGAGATTGAGAAGCCCGAAGTGAGTGAAGAACTGCTGGCAAGCTGCCGACCTGTTCCTGACAGTGCGTTGGTCACGCCAAATGCACTGCACTTGTTGACTGGGTCCAAGGCCGACTGGAAAGATGCTCTCCATCGACGCGACCGCAAGTTGCGACTCGGCAACCCAACTTGTGGCTGCCGAGGTGAAATGAAACACTGCATTTTCTTCCATGGCATGGGCGAAAAGCCTGAAGGGGGCGTGATGGACACCACGACGTATTGGGGGCCGATGCACGACTACATGCCGTGCTGCAAGACGATCAAGTACGCGTCGTTCAATACCATCAACTACGGCTGGACGGATCCCGTGCTGCAAGACAAGGTCTGCAAGGCCGCGTTGAGTGTCAGTCCCACGAGCCACGAAACCGTGATCGAAGACACCATCATGCTGGGCCATTCCATGGGTAATCTCATGATCAGCGGTTCCATTGCTTCGGGTCGCTGCTCTATGGCTCCCAGCAGCCACTATGTGGCGCTCTCTGGTCCGATGAAAGGCAGCATGTGCGTTGACTTCCAGCGCAGTGTGTGTGGACTCAAAGGAAGTGGAATTCCTGAGGATGTGATGGTCAGTCTGCTCACGTACATTGGCCAATGCCCATCCTCGCCAGCCAACATTGACATGTCGTACATGTATGAGAGCTACGCCGACGATCGACTGAACCGACTGTACGAAGAAGGCATGCAAGTGCATCTCAATGCTTCCGCCGTGATCTGTGGTGTCAGCCACGTCGGCCTGCCCAGCAAGGACTCGATCAACATGGGTGTGTTGGGAACATTCATGCCGCACCATTCCCAGGACAACGATGGCGAAGTCGAATGGGATTCCTGCATTGGCCGCCATGAGACTGCGAAATTCGGTCGCCGCCACATCGACAAGTTCTATCGCGCCGATATCAACCACATGGACACGAAATTCACCCACGGCGAAGCCTGGTTTGGCGATGACAAAAAGCCGCTCAAATGGCTCGAGTGCTTGTTCTAAAGTAGACCAAAGAGCAAGAGCGAGAGCCAGAGCCAGAGCGAGAGAGGAAGTTGATCGCGTTGCAGTGTGGTAGTTGGTTCCATTCCGTTCAGTTTTAAAGGTCTTGTTTTGCGTAAGGTTAAAGTGTGAACGCTGCTGATTTGATTCTTGTGCCAGGTCGAATGTGTTTTTGTTGGGTGAGCTCTGATGCCATGAGCTCTTGAGCCCCGAGTCACGAACCACGAGCTCATCGGACGGCCCGCTTGCTTGCTGACACGCAAACAGCATGCAAATAAGTTCAACCGCAGCTTCAACAGGCAGGCCCGTCGGTTCTCTTGTCCCCTCAGCCCACAGCCTTGCTACCTGTGCCAAGAGGACGTCTTGGAGTGTTGTATGTGACTAGTCTGGGACGCGTGTGCATTCAACACTTGGGTTCGCGCTCGACGTGGTTTGCCTGCCATCAACACGATGAACATGTCGGTTGGAGAAGAAGCCTATGAAACGTCAGCCGCCGCACAAGGTGACAGTTACCCCAAAAGGTGATCGCCGAAGAATGAGCCACGCGAGTCGAGCGAGAAGCAGTTTGATCGAACTGACCGGCACCGAAAGCGTTTTACGACGAGATGAGAGACGAATCCACTTGCTGGATGAAGTGAGTGTGTTGTTCGCCGATCCACCCTCTCCTGCTGGTGGGGGCGGGGCGGCAGTGGACGTTGTGGCAGTTGTTCGTGGTTGGATGACGCGTGGGTCTTGTTCTGGCCGGAGGAAGCTTCCTGTGCACAATCATTTGATCAAGCCTCGTCGACCGTCGGGCGATGAACACAAAGAGACGCCAGTGACATTGGTCAAACCTCCACGAAAACAGTCGTGTGGTCGAACCATTATCATGACCCCAGCAACTTCGAGTTACTTCCCAAAGGTACATTTCTGCACGGAAGTTACCTCGGAAGCTACCTTGGAGAGAAGAGAGTTTTTACTCTTTCCCACATGATGCAGCTCTGTGAACGTCTTCCGTCTCGAGAAGTGCGAGGTATCAAACCTCCCCGTGCGATTTCTCCACTGACGGCATCGTCCACCGGCGATGCTGGTGCCGGTTCGGGCGAAACCCGCGACTCGTTGGACATTTCGCAAGCCAAATTGGCGCGCCACGAGCGATTGGCGGCCAACATCATGATGAACTTGGGTGAGTAGCGATGGTTGCCTTGTTTGTTGGGAGGCACCATCCCACGCCTAAAGGAGGATGGTTTGGCAAATGCACAGACTGTGGAGACATTGAAGCATTGCGTGTCGTCTTTGAGCAGCGAAAGCATTTGAGCCAGGAAGAATTCGTCGAGACCATGCTCGATGTGGTGCAAAAAGGAGACTTCATGGACGAAGACCAACAGGTCCCGTTTGTGCAAAACTCGGTCTCGCACCCCAAGGATCCATTCCTGTGGCTGATTCGTTTGGGTTTTGGTGGCAACATAGATGGAGTTGTCGATGCAGTCGTGTGTTCTCTACGAGCGTGCCGATGTGTTCAATACGGGCTCGCTGACCTGGACCGACTTTTGCACGTTCATCAGCCAGGTTTCAGGTGAGAGAACGGTGTTGCAATTGCACACCTTTGCATGCAAAGGTGCGACCGCACAACGCTGAAAGGTGTGCAGCCTAAGAGTCCTTTTGCTCCAAAACGTGCAGATGGGTTCACCACGCAAGAGCATGCGGTCAACCGATACCGACCACAGAAAGCAGTTGCACCCGTGCACATGGTCTCGGAGATCAACGCCATGGTAGGCAAGGTCGTCCCCGAGATCGTTGCTCTTCCTGGATTGACTCTTCATGCTGTCGCACGCTAGTACTACTTCAAGGAATGGGACCAATGGATCGCCCAGCAGGACAGCCACAAAGGGTTTTCGGTGTACGACGCGGTCAGCACCAAGCATCTGCGGGATGTCACCACCTCCAAGTACGTTCACAGATTCACGGAGCCCAATGAATCATCCTGACGCGTGTTTGCTGCTGCGGCAGTGCTCAAGTGCTTGGAGCAGTGTATATGCCATCGCATCGCTATCTCGTCACGGCTTCGTCGCTTCCGCTCATTTCCTTCTACGACATTAAAGAGTTTCGTGTTCGCCAGGTATGATCAACGTCACGCAATAAACCGATCTCTATTGCTCTCTGGCCACTCAACCAGTGGCGATCGCGACAGCAAATCCCAACCGAAAACGTACAGACAGCCATCGCAACGGATGCCAAAAACACCAGTTTGTTCTCTGCTTGCGCCAAAGGAATCGTGGGTTTGTCGTGACTTGGGTAGTTTTCTTCCTGCTGCTGCCGACGCGAGTGGCTAACTGTTGACTTTGGTCACGTTTTGCTCACCACCGCAGGTGCGCATTTGGGACGTCGCATCACTGAGTCTCCAACACGTGGCGCCACTGGAGGGACTGAATGCTTCGGGAGCGAGCATCCCACTCAAACAAGATGCATACATCACGGAGATCAATGTGATCGAGTCCATGAATCAATTGGCGGCTGCTAGTATGGATTCCAACATCTACATGCTGGATCTAACATCCATGCGCACGATCAAGACCCTGTCGGGTCATAAGAAAGGAGTCACCATGGTGAAGTATTGTGCAGAGAATGGGTATCTGATCAGTGGCGGCGTCGACCACTGTGTGCAAGTGTGGAACCCGCATGTCGAACAAAAGATTGGCTCGTTGGTCGGGCATCGAAGTCAACTCATTGGCGTCGAAGTGGTGGAGAACACCCCCGAAGTCATCACTGCCGATGACAATGGCATGATCAAGATCTGGGATCTACGCAAGTTTGCCAGCACCCAGACCATTCTCAAAGACACGTACATGCGGCACCACCAAGAGAATTTCACCGGACGGTTTTCACGAAGGCTCTGCTCCATGTGCTACATGACGGGCTCCAAGCGCATCGCGATCGCAAGTTCTTCGGTGTTCTTTCTGGATGCGGTTGCTACCCAGCACGGAGACCAACTGGGCACAACGAATCCAGCCGGGTCGGTCCACGTGAGCTCGAGAGGAGAACCCAGACGCCAAGTCGCCAACAGCAGTACAGAATTCTCGACGTGTGGGGAGAGTCGCGATCTCTTGCGCATTGTCCAAGTGCTTTTCAATGCACCCTTGGGTTGCTTTGTTGTCTTCTCTTCGTGCGATGTACGTTGCTGGGATGCAAACTCGGGGCAGCTTTTGCGGGTGTTTGACTCCCTTCGAGACACAAAGAGCATCTCATCTACGCTGGAACTCAGTGCTGCGTGCGAGATTGGTCGCTTTGCGTATGGAATCGGGTTTTCGGATGGCGTGCTGATGCATCTGGTCGTGCCGGCAGGCACCACGCGAGGGCCAAAGCAGTTGCATACCTCCGAAGTCACCGCCATGAAGCTCACCACAAGAGTCAAGAAGCAGTGGGTCTGTTCAGCGTGTAAACACGGCGAAATCGTGCTCTCGAATCCGGAAACCTTTGAAAAAGTCGCGGTGTTGAACCATTTCCGAGGTCTTCAGAGCCAGCACACGTTCGAACAGGCCAAACAAGTCGCCGAAGCTTCACGAATCGAAGTGGAGTACTCCATTCCCATTCATTTGCGCGAGTTTTTCTCGGGTGCAGAGCTTCAACGACTGAAAATGCATTTTGTGCACCTCGATACATCAAGAGACGGACGAATCCCTATTCATTTGTTGCCGACCCTGCTCGCCAAGGCGTTTCCCATTCACAGAACAACCACCAACGAGAGCATTGAATCGGTCCCGGAGACTTGTTCGCTCATGTCCAATGAACTATTGACGTTTGCTTCGTTTCTCGAGGTATGCACCGTGCATGTGATGGCCTTGTTTGTGTTGATATGCCTGTTAACACGAATGTGTAGCTTCTGCGTGAAGGGTTCATGGATTCAAAGTGGCCATTGGGTTCCGTTGGGAGTCTGGATGTCTCCAACGATGCGTGGATGCTGCTGAGCGGTTCACTCCACGACGGAAGCTTTTGTCTCTGGAATCTTCGCACAAACCACTCCATTTCCTGTGGCTTTGTCCAACAACAGAATGACGATGTCAACGCAACCTCAAGCAACAGCAGTGCCAACCAAACGACGACAGCACTCCAAGCGACGGCTACCAAAGTGTTCTTCCTGTCGCCGCTCCCGTGTTTCGCTTGTGTTGACGAGAATGGAACCATTCTGGTGTTTTGCATGGAAGACCCCATGAAACACCAGCGCGTGGCCTGCTATCATCACACCCAGGAGGCGCTCAACATGTCGTTAACGCGTGGCAACAAGAGCACTGTGTTTCTTACAGAGACGACGACCCGCACGGAATCATCGCTGACAGGCAAAAGCCCGGATCAGACGGATGCACGACAAGGTGAACAAGCCCAACACCATGACGAGCGGATTCCAATTCGCTCGGTGGAGTGGGTCTCCAGCGATAAAGTGTTTGTTGTAGGCGACGAGCACGGCAACGTCGCGATCGTTGACTTCCAACCGCTGTTTCTGGTGCTTGAGAATGATCGAACGCAACTCGTGCGCTTTGATTCGAAACAGATTCAAGTGCACAAGTTCTGGCAGGCCTACAGTCACACCTATGTTGCCACTCTGAATGTATTGAAGATTGATCAGGCCTGTGAGCCTTCCATGAAGCAATTGGTGGTCACCACTGGACCCGTCAAGGAAGAATTGTTCATCTGGAGTCTTCAGGGCCAGTTGTTGGGGAGAATTCAGGGCCAGGCACAGGACCAAGCGGTCGTGCATCATCGCCAAAGTCATCGATTCCATGCCAACCCCGTGCATTGGCTTTTGCGCATTCGCAACGAAAACGAGCTGACAGCTCATCAACAACAGGCGCAGAAGATTCTCACACAAAAGACTTTGAAAACCAATCAGCAGCGCGACGCCGAGGTTGCCACAAATTCATCGTCAGCGCCACAAGCGATGGCACCAAACTCACCCAAGAAAACACTTCAGTTTGTGAGTCCACGAAGCCAACGGCTTTCCACCAAGCCGACACGAATCGAAGAAGACGAGACCAAGCAGCAATCTCCTCCGGATGCGCTCGAGAGACTTGTCAAGCATAACCTGAAGCAGCACGCGGTTCGCAACGCTGAGGTCGTGGCGGCAGTGTCACCTCAATGAGCAGCCAGTGGCACTTGCCGAGAGGGTCGACGTAATGAAACTGTACGATGGGTCTGATGCACCCACTTCGCGCGCAAGTTTGCTGCATACTCTGCGGATGGTTTTCGTGATGAGCAGCTCACCTCAGCTGCACGAACGGCAATCTCTGGGCAATTCCATTGAGCGTCTCAATGGGGGTGTCATGGGGTTTGATTTGTTTCAAAGTGATCGAAATCAATTGCGACAAAGCTGTGTGGTTAGTTTGATAAAAATGCCTATCTATGACACCTGAAATGCCATGCACCTGCCGACCGTTGTGTGGCAAACAATTAGCGAGACTGATGGCTCCTCATCCCACTCCATCGATTCGAAACACTCGACGAACAGCGGCATGTCCACCGATGCCATCGTTGGTATCATTGTGGGAATGTTGGCAGTTCTCGCGATCGTCGGCGGACTCTTCGTGTGGCACCGAAACAAACGATCCAATGCGACCACAACCACCAAGTCTGGTCAATTGACTGGTGATCCATCGACCGACTACATGTTGATGACGGGTGATACTGGCACCAAGACGGACATTGGCACGATGATGTCAGATCCTGCCGTTTTCGCTGCCAAGATGCCTTTGCTTCGCGCTCGCTGCTCAGGATGAACTGACAGAACGGCTCAAGCGAGTGATTCTCCATTGAGCGACAGGTCTTCCATGCTTCTAGGCCTCTACGAGAATTTGCAAACGCCAATGTCTCTCGGCGAATGGAGAGGAAAACAAGGATCGTCATTGGAATGGAGCACTTCGGCTACTATGATCAATGAGGTTGTTCAGTTCGTCTCAAGTGTTGCACATGTTCCCAACGTTTTCGTAGCATTTTTGGTAAACGTAATAGCAACGCAACGAGTTCTTTCCATTCCCGAAAAGTTTCGAAGTACTTGTCAGGGATATGGAGCTCTTCCATCCGGATCTCATCGACTCAAAATGCGCAGTGGATGATTCGGAATCGGGTCGCTTCACAACGAACGCATTCGCCTCTCAAGTCGTCCCACCTACCACCCATCGGAGGGTTTCAACAGAGACGTTTACTACCCAAGCAGCACAACAATCGCACACACAGCGACGGGGAGGCCTGAAATGAGATTGATGAGTGTTCAGAGCTCTCAAGCGATGCTATCATCTCCAATCGGTTGATCCACTCTTTTGATTTGCTTGAGGTGGAAGACACGAAAGAGAATGGTCCGAAGTGTTCTGCGACGGTGTCTTACCGTCGGTGAGATTTTCTCGCTAGAGAAGGCACTCAAACCATTTGACAGGTTTTCGATCTTGGCCAAACAGTCCATCGCCATTGCGAAATGTCGTGTCCATATGGTTTAGCTGTCCAACATAGAAACTGGTGTTCAACGGAGTCGCGGTGAAGAGATTTGCTTCAAACCCGCCTCGACAACTCTGAAACTCCACCTGTAAAGCAGAAAGACCCCGAACCAGGTTACTAAGTGCATATGAAATCATGTCGGAATACGTACCAGTCCATCGTTTTGGTCGGATTTATGATGAAACAGCGCATTTGCCATCATAAATGCCGGTTTGTAGACTGAATTGAGCCCTTGACTGCTTCTTCCACACATTACTGCCTGCGCATGCTGCTTCACCGCACTACATGCGCGGTCATAAGCAGCATTTAACTCGGCGGTGGAATACTTTTCGCCTTGGTACACCAGCATTCGATTTGCACGCGGCACAGGGCACTGATGGACCAATTGCCCGAGCTTTTGCATCAAATCTTGTGGGATGGTTCCTCCGCCTTCGCAGACTTTCATGTTGAAATCGCTGCCCATACTTCCTCGAAGCGGTGCGCTGATGGAGATGTAGCTTGCGCTATTGCCGAGGCGGCAATTCCCATTGGCAAGCGCGCCGGCAAACGTCAGACTGCCCATGGAATGCCCAACGATGATGGCGTCTTCGATGGTGCGTGTGTGCCAGTCGCTTTGATTACTGAGACTCAGCGAGAAGTTGCACAAAAGCGTCTGAAGGTCTTCGTCGATCCAACCAAAGTCCACCGTATTGAACTCGGCAAAGCGAACCGTTGAGCAGCAAGGGGCATGGTTCACAATGTCTCCGAAGTACCACGTCGTGTTCTTCAATGCAGCCTCTTTGCGGTGTGCAACACCATGGAAAAGCACACAGGGGCGAGGTTTGGACTTGCAGGTACAACGTGTGGCTGGCAAAGAGAGCCGCCGCGAGTGCTGACGGTGCAATGGCGATGGAGCAACTGGCAGGATGCCCTCCCAGTTTGACAAAAGATCTTTCGCTGGGTCGTACAGTGCTCCTTTTGGCCAGGCAACAAGCGGAAGCTTGCGACACGCTGAGGTGTCGATCGACTTGTTGGTGGGGCGAGGAATCACAATAGAAGCATTTGAAAAGCTCACGTCAATGTCCAAATCTGAGCCAATGATCAAGAAATCTTGAGCAGCCACAGCATGCGACGTTGGGCAAATGACAAACTCTTCGCCGGCAAAACTCGTGCCGATCCATTTCGATCCAGGATGGCATCTCCTCAACGATTGGCGTGTGGAGAGATCCAGCGTGTCCACTTGCTCCAAAGGCGTTGCGAGCCAAAGCGCAAGCAGCACGCGATGAATCGGTGGCAGTTTTTCCGCCGAAATGCAGTGTTCCGTGAGCGTCTGGTTGGTGGTTGGTTCGACCCTTGCCACGAAAGCCATGCGATCCACCAGCGAGTACTGGACCACCAATGAGCCGTTCGTTGGTGTGGTGTGATCTTCAAGACGCGCAATTCCTTCAAACTCGACGGCGCCACCGCGCCAAAACGGCTTTTTCACGTGCACCAGTAGCTCCAACTGGTCGTTCCCATGGATCCCCATGGTGGAACGTTTGAAAGTGAACTGCATGCGAAGCGTTTGGTGGTGGAGAGGCGATGGAGACGAGAGCATCCGGTGCCACAAATCCGTCGGAAAGGATGGATCCACCTCGGGCCGGTTCTTCACTCGCTGGGCCACATTCACATGCACCCAAACGAACCCAACCACCAGCATCAACAACACAATTCCATGTGGCATCTTCTTCCTATTTTCCTCCCACTTGCTCGCCAGATTGTCTTCCACCCCGGAACGGACGCGACCCAAACTGCGGCGTTGTGGAGCCCGCTGGGCAAACGAATCCGTCACCCGCGAATCAGACCATCCTCAGAAATACTCTTCTTTCGGTTGCAACCTGCCAAATTGCATAGACCTCTCGAACGGGATGCAACTGGTTTGTCGTTTCCTATCCGTTAACTTTGGATTGGAACCTTTGGACGTCGAGTTTAAAGCTTTGAAAAGCGAGGGAACGTTGAGGCAGCAAGCGAAGGCGTGAGGAGGGGGACAAAGATGGAGGAAGAAGACGATTGTTTTGGCTTTGGTTCGTACGCAGAGCTGTTTAGTAGTGAAAGCAACCACGAAACGACTTCCCAAGAATCCAAAGCACAGCTCCACGTGGATTTGTTGCGTGGCTGCTGGATGCCAATCGACCAACTGCAGGGGTTTCGGGACCACCATCGCCAGCAGCAACAGCAACAGCAGCAACAGCAGCAACAGCAGCAGCAACAGGAAGCCGATTCTAAAGCAGACCACCAACAAGACGGAGAAGAAGAAGCAAAAGAAGCGAAAACAAATTTACACCTACAACAACCTCGGTCTCTGCTAGTGATTGCGCATGTGGCGGCTCGCTGCAACCGCGTGATGGTCGATGGGGGGCTGGGGCGACTCTATTGGCACAAAGCCAGACGTCGTCTGGTGTGGATCCAAGCAGAACATTCGGATTCCAACGCTCAACAGACACGTAAGAAAGAACTCAGAGACATCACCAACGGTAGCAACAGGTGCGAATGTCCCCAGAACTCAATGGATTGCGGGCAGACTTTCCGACACTTCAAGTGACTGACAGGGCTATTGTGTCTGACTCCTAGCGATGGAGCTGCTGAGGAAGCGAGCGACAAACTCTCCAGTCGAGCATTGTGCGTGGATTGCAAGGACACCAAACAGATCAATGTGGTGCTGAAGCCACAGTCGGTTCCAACCGTCGCATGCACGCTTGCCAACGACGCAGTGCTCGAGTTTCTGTTCATGCCTGGTGAGTGTGCAGCGTTCTCTCTCTCTCTCTCAGCGCGCGCGCGCACTCGTGTGGAGCGACAGACTGATCGAGTGATGACTGGTTTGTGAAGGCCCTTTTGCGAACGGCAAGACGCGACAAACGTTGATGGAAGAGATCCAGTCAATAAACCAAACGGAACAGGGCACCAACAGCGCCAACACACCCACGAAGAAGACCAAAGCGTCCATCTCGTCTGTGCAGCCGTCTTCGCCCATTGCGTCGCGACTTCGAACGCTTGAGAGCCGCAAGAAATCACCTGTTTTGAGACGAAGAGAGAGCTTGAATGGAACACCAAGTGACACTCCCGACAGCAGTGAGAAAAAAGGGAGAATCAGACGTTCGACGCCACCCAAAGCCAAGACTTCCCCGCCCAAAAGTACCCCCAAGAGCAAAACAAGCACTCCAAAAAGGAAGAACTCAACACCAAGGAGACGATCAAATGCTGCTGCAACAAAAAATCGAAAGGAAGATGAAGAACTGAAGACTGACCTGGCGTCGCAAGAAGATCCTACTTCGACGGTGGTAATGGTGCGACAGTACATGCAAATGGATCCTCTCAGTGATCAAGCGATGGAACTTGCCAAGCGCATGCACTCGGAGCGACACTATGATCTGTGGCCCAGAACGAAAGTCTCGTTGCGGTTCGCTCAGGACGCCAAACACCGCAAAATGATGATCCAGTCGCTGCAGGAAATGGTCGAAAGAATGAACACACGCAAGAAAGAGAAAGATGAAGAGATCATGAATGCGACACGAACGAAATGGAGATTTGATGACACGGAGAAATGCCTAATATACACCGACTTGGACTCTGGAGAGCGCATTGAAGCCGAGGAGTATGCACGCCGATACAAAGACTGGCTTGGAGAGTGTGTGACTCCAAAAGCTGTCGCTCAAGTTGAGATGCAAGTGGACACAAAGACGCAGGAGATCGCCAATCCGACGGTGGACTGGGTGTTAGTTGAGGCTACTGCTGACTCCAGCGATAACAGCAGCAACAGCACTGGAAACGTCGCCAGTACTGAGGAAAAAGCTGAACGCGACGATAGTCAACTCCACGGAATGAAGACAGTTGACCTCGTGCGCGAGTATGCTGGAATTGATCTAACCAAGAGCTGCATCGTGGATCAACAGTTTCTGGATAGTCTGGATCAAGAAACCAAAGGTATATGATGTCGTCACAAAAAAAGCCTCTTTAGGAATCTCTGCCACTGACATCTGGATGGTTGTTGCGTTAGAACTTGAGAAAGAGTTAATGAACAAGGTGGTACAACGTTTCGAACAAGAACATCGCGCCAAGATCCAGCAAGAGCTCTCGTTGCTTCAAGAAGAGCATGGGGCAATCATTGGAAAATACACTCAATGTGTGATTCAATGCTGTCAGAAGAGCGAGGAACTTCGCCAACGAGCCCGTGCAATAGTCGACAAGGGAGTTGAGCAAAACATAGCAACCTCAAAGACAGGTATGAATCACAAATGGTTCGTACTAGCTCATTCGTCCTCAGCTGACTTTGCTGCTGTGTGAATTGTTGAGCAGTCAGCAGAAAGCGTCGTCGGCTTAGCATCGATCCTGCGCCTCTGAAAGAGCTCGCGGCTCTGAGTGATGTGTCAAAAGAGCAAGACCAGCAGCCAGATACCAATGACAGTGTTGCTTCATCCAAAACCACAGGACGAAGACGAAAACAACGCCGTCAAAGCCTTGCTGCAGGGCTGCCTAAATTGGAGCTGTCACCTCATAAACATTCTGACGCACAGAGTACTGGTCATGACTGTGGTCGAAACGAGTCGCATGAAGAAGCGCAGAAAGAGCAGCCTTCAGACGACGGGGAAGCCAAAGCCGCGTCCCGGCAACAAGAAAACAGCGCCGAAGCCAGCATCCCCGTCTGCGAGCTTTGTTGTAATGATCCAGCGCTTGTTGTGATGAAAGAATGTGGTCACATGGTGTGTCCGAGTTGCTGGCAAAGACTCGAACAAACCGACAAAACCGTGAACTGTCCATGGGATCGCATGGTGGTCTCTAGACTCCCGTGAACCGGCACACGTGCAGCGCCGTGAAGCTTGGTCTTCCACTAAACGTGAATAAAGTTCTGCCGGATTATCAATTGTGCCAGAGGTTGGTTGTGACGTTTCGTAACTTCGCCGCCGCCAAGTTGAAGCGCAAGGCCACAATGTTTGCCAAATCCTCGCGATTTCTTGAGCAACGGCAGCGACAGCAGCTTCCTGCGGAACGACGTCGGTGCATTTTGGATTTGTGATCCTCTGAAAGGTCGACCGAGAACCTGACCAGTGGTTGTGTGACAGCATGCAAGCATCCGCCTGTTTCAGCCAGAACCAACCGGTGCTCTTCCGTGCAACCCGCTGGGCAGTGTCCAAACACTGGACGGAAGACTCATGGCGATTGACTTGTTTGACATTTGATAGGACCAGGCACACGAACAAAATCTCGGTTCAAAAGGCCCACAAGACGGCCGATCGATTGTTGCAGTGGCACAAAGAAGCTTTGATCAAACGTACGGGTTTTATGCATCACTACCTTTTGCTTGTGGAGATGGAGGTGGGAAGGGGGGGAGGTTGGGACTCTGCGGACGTTCTTGCTGTTCTACTCATGCTGTTGCTGTCGCAGGAGAGCTTCGCGCTCAGGTTCAGGCGGAGCTTCGAGAAGAAGAAGAACGAAAATCGCTTTTGCCCGAGTCTCCGACCCGCGTGTTGTCACCTGAAGAAGTGGACCAAGTGGTGTTGCGAATGTACGAGCACGCGCAACACATGCAGTGGCAAAAAGTGCAGAACGAGGTGCTATCGGAACAACAGGAATTGGCCAAAAACGCCAAAGAATGCAGCTTCTGCCCCGCCAAGATCGCATCGATGCCGCGTGCGACCCGTTCGAGGTATCTGCAGCCACCCAAAGCGAAATCTCGATCAAAAGACGACACCAACGCCACGCTGCCGCGCCACAACAAACCAAAGCATTCGAGGACCTCCAACCAAGACGCTTGTTTGCGACTGTATGATCGATTTCGGAGATCTCAGCAAGAGCAGGTGAGTTGTTTCAGGGTCAGAGACAGCCACCCACCAGCCAGCTCTGGAGCGGTGTTGACTTGCTTGCACATGCCATCAGCTGGACAAGAAACTGGAAGAAGAGTACGAACACGCACTTGCAATCCGTAAACTGAATTCCCGTGAGATCCAAACGTTTCTGTCTCGCCAACAACGACATCAAGCATACCGACAGGTGTGGAAGTTGATTTGGTCCAACGGTCTTGATGGTAGGCATCAAACCATGATGCACCCAAAGAGCTCATTGGAATGGGAATGGGGACGATTTGTGCAGGAATTACAGCAACTACTGGAAGAAAAATACGATTTTCCGTTTGCTCCGACCCTCTCGGCAAGAACGGAACAGCTTGCGATGGAAATGAAAGCGCGACGCATGACGAACGCTGCGCTCCACCGGCCGCACCATTCTAATCCAATGGACA
This sequence comes from Paralagenidium karlingii, assembly GCA_027475765.1. Lineage (NCBI taxonomy): Eukaryota > Oomycota > Peronosporomycetes > Paralagenidium > Paralagenidium karlingii. The sequence goes on along the minus strand of JAMFLO010000099.1, from coordinate 67,861 downwards.
TTCAGACTCGTCGCTACAAAGAGAACCACCAGCCTTGTGGATCAACCGCAAACACCCGCGTGAAAGGACCACAGCCTCCATCCGAACAACAGCACACCCAATTTGAAAAGCTTCTTCAAGTGCTGCATCAACAGCAATTACGACTACACCCAAGCCAAAGCACCTCCATGCCGCAGAGCGGAACATGAGGTGTCAAGTGTGATCGAATCATCGTAGCAAGTGCCACGCGTGTTTTTGTGCTAGATGAGATGCCGTGAGGTTTTAACGCTTCAGAATGGATGGCAACGCCTGGGGATATCGCCGTTTGCTTCTTTGCACGCCTTAACGAGTGACCTCACCTCGGCAACAATGATAGTGCGACCTCCCTGTCCTTCGTGGCGATTGATGGCCATCGTTCTGCGGAGTCTACGCCAGCCACACCGTCATGAAGTATCCTGTGTGCATCAACACTGACCAATGTGAGCAAATTACACAAACTACGTGCTTGGAGCTTCACGGGAGACTCAATGAAAAAAGCCCAGTAGTGACAAGGTCAGCTGGGTTTGATGGAGATTGGAGGTGGCCTCGCTTTGGTGAACACTACCACGTCAGCGGCTCAGAAAAGCCCGACCATCCATCGATGTGTCAAGAGCTCATAGATGGCCAGAGGATAAGTGTGTTGGCTCAGTCGGAGAACCACAAGAGAGGCGTCACCTTTGGAGACCAACCGACTTGGGTGATTCGATCGGTCTTGGGAGAGGAGCAAAGACGTTTCATGTAGGTGGTCGCAAACTCAATCGCGTTTCTTTTTCCATCTTGTAGCTGCCATATCATTTCAACGCGGCATATGTCCAAAGTTGCTCCCGACGAATGCGACCTCGCTGCTCAACTACCGTCCAATGAATTGCTCGCGTTTGACCCCCAACCGAACGCTTGAAAACGATCAGCGTGACAGTCCACAGTCTGCTGGTGCTGTTGTCGCCCATTCCTGCCGCGTTTGTTCATGATCGTCATCAACGCAAACCTATGGGAGAACCCCAGCAAAAGGGTTAGAGGCCAATGGGCGGTTTCTGATCCGCGCATGGACACTGGATGCGATCCTGGACTTTGCCAACCAGGTGCAATTCGCGTTTGCAACCAAAGAGCATTGCGAGTCGACTCCAGAGCCCGCGAATCGATTCAAACATCTGTCGGTGTCGGCGAATCACATCACGGACTACGACACCAATCAACCATGTGGCGTCTCGAAGCAGAGTCAACACCAAGTCGAACAACACCGACAACCAACTAGCTTCCAATGCTTTCTGCAGCCCTGAGATTCCTTTGGTGCATGGCGCACCAATGAGGCTACCAAAGCCACCACCAGCACCATCGTCATGGCCAAAGACGATATCGCACAGGAAGCCTCCAGACTAACCGCAACAACGCGCAACAACTGGTACTGGCACCAACAGTGCATCGATACCAAGAGCTATCGATCCCGAACCGTTTCGCAAGATCCTGTCGTTTCAAGACATTTCTATCTACGTGTACACGGCATTCACAATCGGCTACAAACCTGGACGCTTAACACTACCTGCGGCAAGTCGCGTACGTCTGTCTTCTCCCGGTGATCAAGAAAGCGCTGACCGTGATGGATTGCAGTAGTCTGGCCACGCTCGAACATATTGCACCCAATCTTTGTGGAGTCGTGTCTTGGGGTCGCCATGGCGTCCAACGGCCTGCAGTTCCGGAGTCCGAATCTGGTCGCAGCTCTTCCGCGGCGCTTTAGCATGTCCAAAAGACACTCGTCAAGTGTGTTGTTTGTGAGCAACGCCGACAGCGACAATTCGCTGCAGAACATGGCGCTGGACAAAAGACCGAATACTTGCACTCACAAATGCAGGTCGTTCGGGAAACGCTGTCGCTCTTGTACAAGGTGGAGTGCATCGCACTGTAGGAGTACACTGAGGCCTTCACGTCGTAATGTGGAGACTTGATCCATCTCGCTTGTCTTCTCATTCTTGTGACGATACAAAATCTCCATCGTGGAACGCTTCGCTACCCCAGATGGTGTCATTTTGTTGGATTGGTTTGATCCCACTTTTGTGAAGTAGCGAGTCCGCAGTCTCTGCCCCAAATCGTGATCGACAAAGGATCATTCACCAATAAGCCACCACAAGCCTTGAAAGCTCCACCGATGGACTAACTCATTGTGTCCTTGTCGATCACGTTTGACCCACCGCTTGTTCTGTATTGAAATGGAAACGTAAACTGAAATCCACTCCTGAAGACGCGCACAACAGATATTCACGTGGGTCAGGTGATCGTTTCCCATGGATTCGCAACAACCAAACTAGCAAAACGCCAACTCACCATAATGCACAAGCATGAGATTCAAGATCTGAGTCACAAACGAGACCATTTTGCTTTGAATGTTGACCAAATGGGTCTCCAACACAAAGGCCACCACGCTGAACATGTTGATACCAAAGCGCCACTTGACATAAACATGGACGGCAACAAACGACAGCAACTCCAAAGCGCCATAGAGCATCATGATACAAATGGAGTTTTGCATCTCGAGGGGAGTCTGCAAGTCGCGGATCTCATAGAAAAACGGGTGGTTCGGCCCACTGAAGGTCGCGTACACATACAATGCTACAGATGATGTGATTTAGTGATCAAGCGGCCAATAACCACTTCATTCACGATGTAGGCTTCTACTCACAGTACAGAGTCGGCGTGAAGGCTTCGATGTACTCCAGCAACGCGATGTACTCGATCATATACAGCAGCGCAAGTGTTTGGCGTACCAGCTGGATCTGCGAAGTCAGGTCATTCGCTGTAGAACCGTTTGAACTGGACTGGCGACGCAGAACAGTAGGTCTTGTGGATTCAATACTCTGTGAAGAAGCTGTTCTTGGGTCACCGGCATTCGACATGTTCATCGAGTGACGTCGGGAAACACTTGGACGACCAGGCAGTTGGGCCATGCTCGGACGACGAAACAAGAGGCCGTTGGAGGATTCAGTGCGAATGTCACGTTCTGATCTTTGAATAAAGTTGAGGTTCTTGCTCGCAATGTCCAGACAGGACTCCACAAACGCTTCTTTCTCGGTTTGACTCATGGTCTTCACGTGTTTGAGAAACTCAGGGCATTTGTCCTTGACTCGACCAAGTGAAAGCACAACGTGGGAAACATCCAGCACGATGAGAAGCGCCGAGATCAGCCAGGTGCGAGAGGTACCCAAGCAAATCGACAAGTACAACGAGCTGAAAAACTTGACACTAAATGCGATGGTCTCCGGTGCAATGTCTTCGAGACTCTCAAGCCGACTTCGATCCACAGAAGTCAACACTTTCTTAATGACCGGGAGCAGACACACATACGCGACTTGCCACAGGTAGTATTGGCTGTCCAGTTGTTTGTACGCGATCGTGAAGGCCGTATACACAAAGATGAAAGAGTGCTGGAACGACAGCACCTTCAGAAACGAGTTCATGCGCACACGAAGCTGTAGATCTCGTGAAGGTCTCGGATCAGCTCTTGGCATGTCGTCCTTTCTGATGCTTTGGTCCTTTACACTTGAAAAATGCAGAGAGACCAGCGTCTTCAACGATGAACTCGCTCGTAAGAGCTTTCGTTCATTTTGAACTTGACAGGCTTTGGAACCTGCCATATGATCGATGACAGTCGTGACGGTGGTGCTTCTGACGATGCCATCAGGAGTCTGGCCGAACACTGAAGACTTTGAGTGGCTTCTTATGTGTTGCAAGGACCGACTGTTGGGAATCTGTTTATCAGTGGACACAATCCAAGGCTTGGTGGACTCTTCACCAGAGTTTCCATTCTCTGGGAGAGCAGGAGCGTCAACTGCGTAGACTTTGGCTTTGACACGGTTGTTTACTGTTTCATGTTTGCTCATGTCATCGTTGGTGTCAGTGCCTTCGTTAGTGTGGATGACTGTGTTGCGGGTGGTCGGTTTGTCGCCTTCATTCTCCGCCTGCACTTCGTTCTGCAGACGAGAGTGTGATGAACGTGTCACACAAATGCCATAGAGGATCGTGATGGGTGCATACACCATCAAGTAGCTGAATGGCACGGGGAACCTTCCAAACGCCACACAGGTCACCAGCAAAGCGATTGTCATGACTGAAGCACCGACGACGGCCATAACCAAGCCTTTGATGATGCCAATGTGCATCTTGGTCACAAACACAATCTGCCGCTGGTTGGCAAAGTCCACGATCGCAAAAAACACCAAAGCCCGAAGAAAAAACGCCCAGTTGGCTTTCAAACCTTTCTCGGGGTCCTGCATGGGCACGAAATTGCTGGCAATCATGATAAACGCAGATGGCATGGGCGTCAGCAACAGCACAAACAGTACACGCCAGGAACTGGTGGCCTGTTGGTATTCTTGAAGTGCTCGCAATCGCTCGATCGAGTATTTACCGGTGAGTTCATCACGAAAGATCTCGGGCACATGCTGCCAACGCGAATAGGACGAAGACTTTGACGACAAGACCGACGGCGCGCAACAACACCGTTTTGCAGGGGGCTTTTTGATATCGCTTTGGCGCTCCATGACGTCTTGTGGGGGTGGTTCTTCGAGGTGCGCGTTCAACGTGCAAGTAGGTTCATTAATACCACCATGGACACCATACCCACTAACTGCCACAGGTGATTATAAATACTCCGTTTTGTTGCGTCGCTATAATCTAAGGATGAGAATTCTTTCCGTGGCAGAAATCACCAGTGTGAGCTATTGTTCTTTTTCGTGAAGAACTCTGGTCGTGCGACGACCTCAATACCACCTCAATGCTGCACGACGATGACCTAGGCACGAGTGATGGAGACTGTCAGATGAAAACAAAGGACCACACAGCACAGTCCGCGAAAAACCTTTCGCGCTCATCCAAAGAGCACTGTGTCCAGCAACTCCCCACGTAGTTGTTGCTCGCAAGGCATGCCGATCCGCTTGCTGGCTGCTAGTTCAAGTGGGATGCCCACCAGAATGTCATTCTTTGGGGTCGCATCGTGCGGGGTCATCACAAACATCAGCGTCTTGTACTTCGCTTCGACGCTTCGCATGTTCCGATCGCTTTCCAGAATCGTTTTGCAACGACGGCGCTTCTTGTTGCGAACATTTCTGGCCAACGCACCGGCGGAATGGCCGAAATCCGCCGCTTTGGCAATCACTTCGTATTCTTGACGAGTCAGCAGCTTGCTCAGCGCCTTGGAGCGAGGAAACTCCATGGCACTCAGCTTGACTTTGCCGACACAGCAGGGGGCAACCACGTACGAGGCGCGTTGATCCAGGCATTTTTGCAGCACCATGTCGGTGGCTTCGCCGCACGCGTGGAGTGCGATGCCCACATCAAACTTTTGCTGGAAATCGTTGACAAATCCACTGAAAATACTGACATTCTGCAATTTGGCGGCGTCGATTCGCTGCTTGGCGATGGCCAACGACGGTTCTTTCTTGTCCAAGAGCACAAAATGGCATTCGGGAAACATACAGGCCAAAGGCAACGCCACGTACCCAGAGCCCGCACAAAACTCGACCACCACGTCGCCTTTGTGTAAGATTTGCGCGAGAAACAGCACGAGATTCTCCACTTGCAGGCGCTTGTTGCGCGCGCGCGTGGGGTTCAAATGGCCGTCGCGTGGGTGAATTCCGGGTGGAAGCTGTGGCCACGGGATGGGTGGCGAGGAGCCATGGATTTCTTGTGGCGAAAGCGTGTCAACTGAATGCAGGCATTTCAGTGCATTGCAGTGGTATTGACAACATTGCTCGCCAAACTCGCTCGTGTCCACGCGCGCCAGCAATTCCTCAAACCAAAGGGAGTCGGCTTGTGGTCGGGAAAGACCTTTTTGGCGCAATTTGCGCGCGCTTTTGCTGCTGGTTGTGGAAGCAGTCGATTCCGTTAACACTCTTGTCGAAGAAGAAGACGAAGACCCGCTTGGTGTTGAGTTAACGGGCCACGTGGCTTCGTCCCAAGTGCCCCACGTCAGCGCCGGCAGCATGCCATTCATTGGTTGGTAGTTGCTTCTGGTCAGGTAAACAATTTCGGTGGCTCGGCAGGAAATCCCCCTCAATAAGCCTTACAAAAGAGACGGGTCGGTAATGTGCTCATGAACGTGAGAGAACAATTTAGACTTGGAAAATGTATGCTAGGCGGGAAGCAGAGCTGACGGCTGTTCCAGTGGTCGAGCACTGGGATGATGAGCATGTGGCTGTGCAACACGTGCTAGTGCTGACATTTCTCCTGATGAAACTCATGCAGCGGCGGAAAAAGGAGGAAGAGGACGACACCACCGCCGACAGAACGTGGAGATCCCCATCGGATCCTCAACGAAACGAATCAGACCGAGGGAAAAGAGAGCTAGCTGATCTCTTCAGTTGCTGGGCTCATCTGGCTGGCTGGTGGCCTGTCCGTTCTCTGATGGAGCCAGAAATCGTTACCCACCAGCCGCGATGGCCAATCAAATGCGGTGCCCAGAGACAAGCCCCGTCGTCATGTGCAAAACGTGACGAAGCGCGCAGGCCTGTAGCCAATGACACGCTGCCAAAGTCCGGTGTCATGGCCTGCCTGCCTGCCTGCCTGCCCTCCCCCAACGCCCCACGCTCCACGCTCCACGCTCCACGCTCCACGCTCCACGACCACTGGCGCCAGTCGGTCTGATTTGGAAACACTTCCCGGTAAAGTCCGATTGCGTGATTGTGAGGCCGCCGTGTTGCGAGCAGGTTTGACTTGGATCCTTTGGCGTTGCTGATTGGCTGCAGCGGGGTCCCGTGATTGGTTGAAAAGCTTGGGTGGTCGGACAGTCACCATTTGCAACGAGGTTTTTCCTCCCCCCAAAACCTCACTAAAACCTCGATTGTTCTTTCGTTGAGGTTTTTTATGGGCACCATCGAATTCCCCCACGCCAGCAGAGAAACTTGCAGGTGGGCCCCAGCAGCGCCTTGTCATTTTTCTTTTGGCGTTCAAGTCCCGAGCTCTCTCTATAAGAACATCCAGTCACACCTCTCTCTCGTATAACAATGACCGGCGCAGAAACCACCTCCAAGGGCCGCTCCTTTTTGTTCACGTCGGAATCGGTGAACGAAGGCCATCCCGATAAGATTTGCGATCAAATCTCGGATGCCGTGTTGGATGCCTGTGTGGCCGAAGACCCCAACTCGCGTGTGGCTTGCGAGACCTGCACCAAGACCGGCATGGTCATGATCTTTGGCGAGATCACTACCAAGGCCGTCGTCAACTACGAGAAAGTCATTCGGGACGCCATCAAGGAAATCGGCTACGACGACCCCGCCAAGGGACTCGACTACAAGACGGTCAACGTCATTGTGGCCGTCGAACAACAGTCGCCCGATATCGCCCAATCGGTGGACTCGCAAACCGATGAAGAAGTCGGCGCGGGTGACCAAGGTATCATGTTTGGCTATGCCACGGATGAAACTGAGGAATTGATGCCCCTGTCGCACGTGCTGGCCACTCAATTGGGCTCCAAGCTGACTGAAGTTCGTAAGAATGGTACCCTCGACTGGATTCGCCCCGATGGCAAGACCCAAGTGACTGTGGAATACCGTGAAGAAGAAGGCCGCATGGTGCCCCAGCGTGTGCACACTGTGGTCATTTCCACCCAGCACTCGGAAGAAGTCTCGAACGAACAAATCCACTCGGATCTCATGAAGTACGTGATTCAAGCTGTGATCCCCGAGAAGTACTTGGACGACCAAACTATCTATCACTTGAACCCTTCGGGACGCTTTGTCATTGGCGGACCCCACGGCGATGCTGGTTTGACTGGCCGCAAGATCATTATCGATACTTATGGTGGCTGGGGTGCCCACGGCGGTGGTGCCTTCTCTGGCAAGGATACCACCAAGGTGGATCGTTCGGCTGCGTACGCTGCTCGTTGGGTCGCTAAGTCGCTTGTTGCCAAGGGACTTTGCCACCGCGTCATCGTGCAGTTGTCGTATGCCATCGGTGTGCCCCACCCACTCAGTATCCACGTTGACAGCTATGGAACTGCTCTCAACGGCTTGACGGACGAAGATCTGATGGAGATCGTCAAGAAGAACTTTGATTTGCGCCCAGGCGTCATCCAGCGTGACCTCAAGTTGAAGCGTCCCATCATGCAGAAGACTGCTTCGTATGGTCACTTCGGCCGTAACGATGAAGATTTCACTTGGGAAAAGGTCAAGGACATTGTGGCTTAAGACAATTTCGGTTGTTGTGGGCTACTGTTTCCTTTGAACCATTGTCAGCTTTTGATCTGCACGACTCCCTTGGTCGAGTCCGTTGTGGGTTGAGACTGGTGATGGTTGTGAAACATCCTCTTATTTAGTTGTTTACAGACATTGCGCTCGACGAATCATCTGGTTAGGAAGATCCGAAAGGTGGAAATGGTGGTGTCGAGTCCAACGTCTCTGGCAGATTGGGCGGTTGTTTCCTGTTTTTCCCATCAAAGTGTGCTAATAGAACGTTTGATCCTCTCTCTTGTGTTGATGTATCTGTTGTTCGGCCATTTTTTCTGCCGCTATAAATACATGGCCTATGACCGCATGAGCCTTTTGAAGTCCCAACAGCTCACGAGCTCTTTGAGTGAAGATGGCGATGGATTCGCCTGTGTCATCGACTTGTTCATCGCTGTTTGAAGGCAGCGGTACCAGTGAAGAAGAAGACTGGATGCAACCGACCAAGACCCGCATTGAGCAGTCGACGGGCGACGTGCGCAATCGCTTGGCGTTGTACCAGTGGCTTTCGACGAAATGCTGCGAGTCGACGCAGAGTCAGAGCCAACTGGGCCTGTTGCTCAAGCAGGAAGCTGCCCACTCGTCGTGGTCTTCCTCTGGTTCGTCTTTGGCTTCCAAGGAGTCGGCACTTTCTTCCCCCGTTCGTCTGCAGAGTCGCTTCCGTTTTCGCTTCCCGAGTGGGTCGATGGGCACCTCGGAGACCAATCAGTCGACTGGTGCAGGGCTTCTTCATCAAAGGCCCCCTCCGCCACGACCACGACCACGACCGCCGGCCCATTGTCGACGCATGCGCACGCGGCTTTTGGATTTGCTGGTGGTGGATTTGGCGTCTTCTGACCGCACTCTGCGGCTCGCCAGCACGCGTTTTTTCTGTCAACTGGTGCTGGAAAACGCGGCCAACCAGGAGCTTTTGGTGCAAGGCGCCAACGGCTTCACGGTTGGCTTTGTGCATGTGTTTGCCATCCCCACGGGGTTGCGTCGAGAGTACGACAAGCAGTGCGCCGTGGCCCACGAGCCACCGACCAAAGCTGGGCTGGTGGCGTTTCTCAGAGCACTGGTGAGCCATCGGTATGCCGCCGTCTACCATCAAGTCAATAGCTATTATGCCCACGCACTGGCCGCCAAGGTGCCTCTGTTCTGGTGCCATCCACCCTTGCAGTCCACGGCAGGCATCGACCAAGCAAACCAGCAACAACTCGATGGATTTGGTTGCCATCCAGGTGGAAGTGGTGCATCGTCAAACCGATGGGCGCAGGTGCCGGACCCTGCGGAGCATATCGTGGGCTTCCTTTTGTTGCCGCGCAAGGCACAATTCCCGGAGCCCAACGAGTTTTTCTGCGATGAAATGGTCGACGCGTTGAGTTCCGAAGAACTTTCGATCGTGCAACAGGCCAAAGAAACGTTTCTTCGCGTGGCGCTCGAGGCGCCGGCTTTGGACAACGAGTCGCCCGCCCAGGAGCATCCCCAACGCAGCTTTATGCAGCAGCAAGTGCCGCAGTTTCAACTGTTTCAAGCGCTGGTGACGCGAAATCCTAGTCTCTTCAAAGAACTTTGGCGCTTCTCTAGCGGCTCCAAGGCAGGGGTTGCCAGTGGTGGTGGTGACGGTGGTGGTGGTGATGGTGGTGGTGGGAGTTCCAATCAGGACTCCACCACCAACACAACCACCGGCTCCGACCTGTCCACTACCCCGCCTTCTCCAGTAAGAACCATCGAATTGCCCACCATTGAACTGCCAGCTCACGATGGAAGCGTCACATGGGCCGAGTTGCTGGTGTTTCTCTGCAGTAAACTGCACGAACGCTTTGTGACCAAAAAGTATGGCGAACCAGCAATGCAGCAGCTTTCTCAAGTGTTTGCCCAGTGCCAGTGGCGACAAAAGTCGTGTGATCAGACCATCACCCAGGTCTGGGAAGCCGTCTTCATCACGGAAGTGCAACGCCATGGCGCGCTTCCATTGAATATGCGTCAGAGCATCTCTCGATTGCATCGAAGTCTGTTTCGCATCAAATCCTTGTTGGTGCAAGTCTCGAACGAACAGGAAGCGCCAAATGCGCGGGCAGCGTTCAAGCCTTTGGAAAGTCCCTGGCAGATCCTGTTGGGGTTCTCGCTAGAGGTCATTCGACCGCTGAGTTGGGCCTTGTTTCTGACCCGTTGGCGGCTCGAACTGGAACACCTACGGCAACAGACCAGAGCGTCCGCCAATGCGGTCTGCAACGTGCACCAGATCCGTTCCAGCCTGCAAAGTGTTCCGCTCAACCTGTTTCGTAGTGTCGACGATCTTCGCAAAGAATTGCCGATGCTTTGTCTGCAGCGAAGCTCCTTGTTCTCGGCCACCACCAAGCCATCGCTCGGTGGAGCCATCGGGGCCGACACTGTGCGCAACCTTCGATGGAAACAAGAGCTCGCGTATGGACTCGGCGCGGCGACCAATGCCAACGCCTACGACTTGGAAGCTGTCCAGCAACAGCAGAGCACGTTCCAACAAATGGTCAAAGAGTTTAATCTGCGCATGCTGCACAAGGTGAGTGAGGCCACGGTGGAGGAATCCCCCCCCTCCTTCCCCCCCCCCCCCCACTTGGAACAGCAGCTTCTGCCTGCATGCAGTGCCACTGACAAAAAAGGACTTTGCTGCTCAACAGATCCGCGGGTCGCCGCTGGAAATCGATGAATTGAGTCGCCAGCACTTTGAAGAAAAGCAAAATGCCAAGCGCTTGCTGTTGGAGACCGTCGTGGCCAACAAAAAGCGGTGGGTTCGTGGGCGCGATAGCGACTGCTAACCATGAAAGAGGTGCCGAAAACGTGATCCGCTCACGGTGGGATCATGTTGTGCGCTGGGATGCAGATCAGCCGAAGCCGAGATGCGACGACGAGAAACCATTGAAGCACGCATTCAGAGCAAAATGCGCCAATTGGACGCTCAACAGGAACGCAAACGTCGCCTTCGACGATGTCTTTTGCGCCGATCGAAATGGAAACAAGTGCTGGGGCAAAAGAAACGCGAGCGGTTGTTGCTAGACGAAATGGCCAAACAGCAGCAGCTGGGGGAGGAATTTGACAAAAAGCTGCATGAGAGTGAGCTTCGTCTGGCAGAAATGAGGTCGTTGAGGGAGCAGACCTCCCAGCAGAGACGTTTACAGAAAGAGGCACAGCAGCCGCTGAGAGACGATGAAGGCCAAGAAGCGATCTCAGACAACTGGGAGATTACCTCGGCTGCCCCGCGACGTCCTCAACGACCTGCTTCTGCTCACAAAGATCGTCGGTGTACTCCAGGACGAACCCAACGACCCTTTTCAGCGCGTCCAGAACGACAAGCGACCCGGCCAGCTCCGTGTGCCAATCGTCGACCCAAGCGACCGCAATCTGCGCGATCATCTCCGCGACCTCCACGACCAGCGATGACCCCTTCGTTGCAACGCCAACGCGCACAGACTTATGGGCAAGTCGCGTCCAAGGCGTTTATGGTCGAAGCCACACGATCGCCGGCAGCGTCGGAGTTGGAGGGGTGTCGAAACAACCGGAGTTTTCGACGCACACGGCCCCAGTCCGCAAGAGAGTTTATCAATCGCGTGTACTCAATTGAAGAAGGTCTTGAGGAGACGAGTCAACTGCCTCCACGGCCACCACCAAGGAGACATTCGTTCCGTAGTGCAAACACGGAAGGGCACGAGACAATCGCTCTGACTGCAGCAGCGATGGTGGGTGCCTCCACAGCGTGTTCTGGTCATACGAGTAATACGAGCGACAATCCTCACGAGGAAGACGATCAAAACGAGCATGAAGGTGTCGAGGATGTTGTGGATGGCTCTGCGCCTTGTACCACCCTAGTGATGCGCAATGCGGCACTGGCGGTCTCCGACAGACTCGATATCCCAGAAGTACCATGCCCAGCTGCTCACGAGAACCAGGTCTCTCCATACATCATTGAAGCCGAGTACTCTGCGCTCGACCATGCTTATCAACGCAAATTCCAAGATCGATTTGATCTAAAGCGAGTCAGCCATCGCACGTCCTTCACGTTGCTCAAGCAATACACCAAGATTGCTCGACGCGAGGTCGCGTGGAAAGAGTTTCACGATGCAGCAGCACGAATCAAAGGCGATGGCGAGTCCGTGCGATATCAAGAATTTGTGTTGGTGGCCCATCGTTTGGGCTCTTTGTTGAGTGAAAAGCGATTGCTGGTGGTAGCAAGACGTCTGGATCCACGACGAACGGGGTTGATCGACTGGGAAACGTTTTATGGCTGGTGGTACCATCACAAGTCCTAAACCGGATGAGGCGATGAAATGGCAAGCCAGATGATCAACGACTTGGCATAGTCAATGAACTAGTCAATTGGACCAATTGATAACGTTGTGGGCATCCCCGAAACAACACACTGGCAAGTTGGGCGGCCACGGAGGCGACAAGCCATCCTTGAGGTACGACTGACTATGCCTCGCACGTCCCCGACATCTACCTCTCATTTCTGACGAGTGACTCTCATCGACTACTCCCGGGTGGTCGTAGCGATGCTTGACACAAAAACAGACCAAACACAGACGATTTGCATTCCATAACAACCAACAACCGTCCAAGTGATGGGAGTGGAGTTGCTCCAATCATCCGTTCGATTCCTTCAATCAAAGAGTACCCCGTCTTCCGAGATTCAGAATACAGTTCAAGTGTCACCTCGGCAGCAGAAGGTCGTTCTTGGGGATCCAAACTCAAGCAACGGCGTGCAATCGACAACACTTCTGCACTGGTTGACGAAGAGAATGCCGCCTGGATCTTTCCCGTTCGTACTTGGTCAAGCAGAAAAGCGTCCGGAACTGTGCGACCGGACCCATGCACCTTGTGAGCAGCGTATGGAAGCTCATGGGTATCCAATTCCGAAAGCACCACACCAAACGAGAAAATATCTGCCGTCTCGTCGTATCGACCACCCATCATCACCTCGGGAGCCATCCATAGACTCGATCCAATACCAGCCGTCATCGTCTGGGTCGACGACTCGCGAGAGATGCCGAAGTCCGTCAGTTTGGCATCCAAATGATCAGTCAACAGCACGTTACCAGACTTGAGATCGCGATGAAGCACCTTTGGCTCCAGAGAGTGCAAATACGTCAACCCATTCGCAATCTCCTTGGCAATACGAAGCTTTTCGCCATCCAGACCTTGTGGACGATGGTGTTTCTCAAAATGCATCAGCAGGGAACGCAAGTCGCCTCGACCCATGTACTCCACCACAAGACACAGATCTGTCAAGGCGTTCCACGCGACACCAATGAAGGTCACGATGTTGGGAATATCCATCGTCGACATCATCTTCACCTCCGACAACAACCCTTCGATGCGGATGATGCTCTTGCGGTGTTCCGCAGGAAGTCTCTTGATGGCGACTTCTTGGTTCATGTAGGTTCCTTTGTACACTTGGCCAAAGCCGCCTTTGCCAATGAGTGCGTGCTTCTCGATCAGGTTCAGCGGAATCCTCGCCGCGATAACGATAGGATCGTGGATCAGGGCTTCAAGATTCCCCTTTGAACCATCGTCACCCCCCATCAATTGAAATGCGCTCGTGGGTGCAGTAGCAGATTGGCCGGACTTGTTTGATCGTGTACGTTGGTTTCGTTTCCACACCAGTAGTCCCCCGACCAGCGCGACCACCACCAAACAACTCACAACAATCCCAACGATTGCACCTGTGGACAAACCGTCACTCCTTGGTTCTGTGCCTTCAGAAGAGCGAGAGCTATCCGCTTCCTCATCGTTTGTTTCCCAGTGAAAATTCTGCGGATACATGGCATTCCAAGTCTCATCTATTGGATTCGTACGAGAGCGAACCGTAAGAAAACGAGCGTGGGAAGACCCCCGAACAAGCAAAAGCCATTATGAACCTGGAACAACGCAGATCCAAAGACCACCGAAATGTCGGGAGCGTGTGCCATGTTGACAGGTCCGAAAGTCCCATGCGCCGGCCAACACGAAAGAAGGCGCTTGATATGTGTTAAAGTCTTAGCAGATCTCGGGAGATCTCAAAGTTGCTCAGCGAATTGCCGGTCAGATTCCTGTCGCAAAACAGAATGTGCCCACATGTCAGCTTGAACAACTGCCCCGCGCAGCACCACCATTCAAGGGTCGAAGGCAACGCACAAGACTCTCAGAGTGGAAGGAAACTTGACTCCGCGGATTTCAGAGATGCTGTTTCCATCAAGGTATCTGCACGGTGGAGCATCGGCGCAAACGTGTCAACCTGGGGAACCAACAGCATTGCAGCAGATTCGCGTACAGTTCCGTCATGTTTGGAGGAAGTGACACGTTGACGAACGACGTCATGTTGTTGGCGCGCAAATAGCTGTGTGTTCGAACGAAGTGGATCCATTAATCAATGTCTTGTCAAGCGTCGGTCAGCAATATCCACAAACCCATGGCGTACAGTTTGTCAATGTTGCCTTGGTTTGGCGGAAACTGAGGAAACGATGTGATGGAATTATTGTTCAGGGAACTAGTCATGTCATGAAACCTATCAACAAGTTCATCGACTGGTTAGCAGGACTTTGTACTCACATGACTGGCATGCTCCTGGGAAACGGAATGCCGTTAATTGACTCGAGTTTGCACCCGTCAAGCGTTCTGGCGAAAGCAACAACCAGGCAGCAATGGATGAGCAAGGTATTTGACGCACACAGAGTTCAACACATTTCGACTCACATGCTCGATTGCTTTGGCAAACGGGCGCCATTGAAGTCGATGCCAGGATTGAAGGACAGATCGCTGCACATGATAGACGATTCATCATGCTCATAGGTTGCCCACCATACTACATGCCAGTGAAAGCAATGGCCATGTCCGCTCACATTTGGGTCTTTTGATTTGGTAAGTCAAACTCGGCAAGCTTGATGGATGATTTGAGTCGTTGCGCTTTGCTGTTGCAAAGTGCGCTGAGTCTCATGGCTCCTGATTGATGAAGCTCTGATCTAAGCACTCACAGTTCAGAAAAGCGAGGCGCCTTGATGCCGCGCATTGAAGATATCGTGGATTCACTGATGTCACTGGATACGCATCAACAGGTACGACACGATGGCATCAGTGATTCTCTTTGTGATAGTCAGGTGCCAATATCACTTACATAAAGCTTAAACGTTGAGCAGAGACGTTGGTGATCGTTGTCGCGTTTGTTTTGGAAAAATCCCTGCTCCAGAAAAACGTCACTGACGCTTCTCAATAGACAACATAATGTAGGACAAAGAATAATCTACAATCTTTCCAAGTTCGGCGGGAGTATGACATCCTTAACGTTGGTAATCGCTGTCGAACTGATATGGCTGTTGGTGTTGCCAAAGAGACAAAGTGAGCAAGTCATGAGCGCCCTGCCTTGGTCAATGCAGGACCAGTGACTAACAGTTCGAGGAGACCAGGGCGTCGAACTCTGGACAGGACGTGATCGCATTCCCCATCAAGTATCTTAAACAGAACGCATGCGTTCACTGGATTGCCGTGGTTCCCCGTTCGGATAATGAGTCAGATGACCTACAGATGGGTCAAACTCACTGGAAGGTTGTTGCCGGTGAATCGAGTGATGCTTGTATTGGATAGACTCCTGAACCGAATCCATTGCAAACTGATGAGTGCCAAGGTGCGACACAACCGGCTGGGAATCACTTACCAGAACTCGACCCGATGCATGACTGGGATGTGTCGCATTGGGACGCACAGCATTGTACAATTCTCCGGAATCACCACATCCCTGAAGGATCGGATGGGGTTGCCTGACAGGACCCTTTCACATGGCAAACTCATCAACCACCACCACCACCACCACTTGCGTCATGGTTTGGCACGCAGACCTTGCGGACAAGTGAACTCGAGGAGCGTAAGTAAACTCACAGTTCGAGGTGCGACCCTGGCGCATCGAGTTTTGGAAACCTGGTCAGTTGGTTTCCAGCCGTCTCTCTGTGCAAGTGGAACCAATCAGAAGACCGCCCGACCAGGACCAGATCCTTCATTGCCACTCCAACTCACAAACGGCGAACAGTCCATGGCTTTGACTTGCTGCACTTGGGTCTCTCTCTCTCTCTCTCTCTCTCTCTCTCTCTCTCTCGTCAGGATGTCAAAAGGAGATGTGGTCGATGCTGTGGAGTGTGCGCCTAAAGCTCACAAAGCGAAGAGAAAGAAAAGAAAAAGAAGCGGAACAAAACCTCGAAAACGAGGCCAAGCGACCCACTTGTGTTCTTTTGTTCTTTTGTGAGAAGAGGAAAAGATCCGTCCGTGCATGCTTGTGAAGCCACAAGCCACATTGCATCTGATCCCACCAACATCCCACCACTCGTAAAGTCACGTGACACAGAGGAGGGGACCGCCACTCGTGCGGCGTTGGCGCATTTTGCTGCTTCCATCGACCCGATGCAAAGCGAATCAGAACCACCATGTCCTTGAGAATTCTTGACGGGGAGATTTGGGAAATCAATCCCGTCAAGAATTCTCAAGGAGATGAACATGACATCCAACTGATCGCCAGCCAGCCAGCAACACCTATCACTGTGGAGACCCTTCCCATCCAGTGCTCTGGTGTCATGTTGAACTGACCAGTGCGCTGCAACCATTTGATGCTGGTGTGTCTCGCAGCATTTCAGTCCAGTGACATTTTCGAAAGACCTCCGACGAGTGGTTTGGATCGAGAGGCGGTGGATAGGTGGAATCGATGGTGTACTATCGACTGACGCGCCACAGAACCTGATGGGCCCGATGGACCCGATGAGCACCATCCCATGATTGGAGAACTCTTCGTCAGGGATGCACGAGATCCGGTTGATGAAGTATGTGTCAAGCTGTCAAGCTCCTTTCCATTCGCTTTGGTTGGCACGATCCAGTTGCTGTAATACCGATTCTATTGGCTTGCAACGTGAGTGTCGGTGCGAAAGAACGTTCTGAGAGTTTCAGATCTAGACAAAGACTTGGCTTCTATCACATGGTTCACGAAAACTGCTGGCAAAGAACCACAAGATGCACGATCACTTGGTGGTTAAGAGCACGCTTTGCGACGATCTACAACTCACTCGCCCCCCCCCCCCCGACAGGGTCCACCACGGCACCCAGTCTCAACCAGCAGATCGTGGAACCAACAAGTCACGCTCGGATGGGTTGAGAGAGCGTGTTGAGTGTTGACCTCGGCACCAGATTCACGTGCTCACGGAAGACGCCAAGACACTTGTTTGAAGAAACCGAAACATGGTGGGCCGTCAACAATCAGCTGAATAGAACACCCGTTTCATGCTTGTTTTGCTGCTGCGAGCAAATACGCTGCCAGCACAGCTGTACCAATGTATTGAGACCACTGAGTACTCCACCCCATCATTTTGCGAATTCCCAACAAACACAACACTGGTACCATTTCCATTCAATCAAGAAGTGCGTTGCCTTGACGTGAGTTGGTTCAAGTGATCGAAATACACGGAAAGAATCGCTAATCGACGCCTCAAATCACCGAGTACCCCAACTTCCACGATTCGACGGTGCAATTCATACACCCACCTCGGCAGCCAAAGCACGTTCTTGGGGGGATCCATGCTCAAGCAACGACGAGCAATTGATAAAACTTCTGCACTGGTTGCCGAAGAAAACGATGCTGGGATCTTTCCGGTCCACACTAATTCAAGCAATGCAGCGTCCGCGACAAGACGACCAGACGCATTGACTCGATGTGCATGCATACGGATACTGGCGGGTATGCAATTCCGACAGCACCACACCAAATGAGAAAACACCCTCATTTTCGTCGTAATGACCTCCCGCCATCACTTCCGGAGCTATCGACCTGACTGTGGATCCAACACCCACAGTCATCGTGTGGTCGGCCGTCTCGCGAGAGATGCCAGAATCAGTCAACCCTTGGCATCCTAATGATCATTCAAGAGCACGTTGCCAGACTTCAAGTCGTGTGGGTGCAAATACGTCAATCCATAAGCGATGTCTTTGGCGACGCGAAGCTTCTCACCATCTATTCCACGTGGTCGGCGGTTCTTGAGAAACCCTTCGATCGAAACCCATGACCAGAGTTGGTTCACAGCATAGCAACCCCGTTACGTGAAGGAGACGGCTTGCATTTTCGGCCAAATGTGGTGGTAAGCTGGCTATCTGGATTTGAGTGATGGTTTGTGTTGGGGAGATGCCTGCACCCCATCCGCTCCGACCAACTTCACATTCTCCGGATCAAAACCCATTCACCAAATGCGTCAACAAGCAATGGGGACGCTTCCAAAATCCCCCCGATGCAGGGAGACACGATCTTTTCCGGTCGTACGTGCAGGATCAAAGGAAGAGTCCATTGGGTTTTCATGCAAAAGAGCAGAGTTTTGATGGACGGCGTTTCAGTGCCCAAGTCAGTGGTCCACTTTGCTAGGTTGGCGTAACGGATGCAGTGCCCGCGCTGCAGCGCCTTTGACCCAACAGAAGAAGAGGAGGAGCGGAATGAATGCCTTGAGTGTCTGGTGTCCGGCCTCTGTTGGTGGTCGAAGGACATATAGGTGTTTGGTCCAGTCTATCATCATGAAACCCACAGCCAATGGATGGAAGCTGATGATTGTTGTCCCATGGGCCTTGTCAGTCACCTGCACCATTCCCAATGACTCCACCTCCAACGACGATCTGGAGACGTTTGAATTCTTGTTGGGACCTGCCAGAGCAAAAGTCAAAACGAATAGAACAGAAACCTCCAACTTTGGCCACCACGGGTTCGAGGTGTTGCTTGGTGCATTTACATCAACTGCCAACTACTTTCTTCGCGAAGCTGCACCAATTCGGCCAATTCTTGGGCCACTTGCACCGCCGACGGGCGATCATGTGGGTGCAGACTCAGGCATCGATCCGCCAACGACATCACTTGGGGCGTCATGTGCGCCGAAAACGACGGACGAATCTTGCCACTCACGATCTGCTGCAACAACACCATGGCTTGCGCTTGGCGACTGACGGACTTCTTCAGATGGCACTCGTACGGCGCCTCGTGGGTGTCCAACTCGGAGAGAATCACGCCAAATGAAAAGATATCGGCCTTGTTCTCACTGGGGCTTGTGCCGGTGAGGATCTCGGGCGCCATCCACAACAAGCTTTCCGCGCTGGACACTTGCGTATGGGGATAACACTGCTCTCTTGGTCGATCAAAGCTGGTGAATTTGGCCCGCAGCTTGTCGGTCAACAAGACATTGGCGGATTTCAGCTCGCCATGGCGCTTCGACAGTGAGTGCAAGTACGCCAAAGCGTCGGCGATGTCTTTGGCGATGCTCAGCTTGTCGTCACTCAACCCATGGCCAACGCCGTTCTCTTCACTCTTGGTCAGCAGACTCCGCAGATCACCGCCACTCAGAAACTCCATCACGACACATAGATCAGTGCACGAGTTGTTCTTCCATGCCACACCCATGAACCGCACAATGCAGGGATGCTCCAGAGGTGCGAGCAATGTCACCTGGGCCAGCAACGACTCGATATGCTGCGTGTTCTTACGCCACTCTTTGACCAGGGTCTTGATCGCTACATGCTGACCCTGATAGGTGCCTTTGAACACTTGGGTGAATTGACCACTGCCCAGAAGCGCATCTTTGTGCAGATCAATCTGATCAAGTGGAATCCGAGCTGCAGCAACTACTGGATGCGTCAGGAGATCTTGATAGTCCTCGTTCCCGGTTCCTGAATCTGTGGCCAACGAGTAAAACTCGCTTGGAGGTGGAATAGACGGTGGTTTGGAAGTGGCCAAAGATCGCGTCTTGCGTCGCCAAAGGATAAAGCCTACGATGATGAGCGCAACAAACCCCAGACAGCCAACAACGATGCTAGCGATTGCACCGCCAGACAACTTGGAGTCGCCAGGGTCGCCATTGTTGGTGTCCACTGATGCAGCCTCATCCATGAGCAGATTGTTAGTATGGCGTTTTGTTACACTCATCATCCATGCACATGGTACCTGTCGTGACGCAGACAAAAAGGTTTTGGCTCTTTAGATACGTCGACTTCGCTCCTTTCTTGCAGAAAGTGACATTACGGTCAACGATCACCACTGGATTTGCAGCTTGGGACCAGGCCTGAAAAGTCTCATTGGAGATCTCAAGAGTGCGCAGCGGGTTGTTGCGCAGATCTCTTTGAGAGTGGATAGAAAGAGAAAGCGTGGCGAGCTGGCGGTCAGTGCACTGTGCATCCATCCGTCGCATTTCAGTTGCTCGAGACGCACAGTTTGATCAGCGATGATGGAAAGTCAATTCCGCGAATCTCCTGCAGGTTGTTGTCGGCCAGGTCGCTTTGAAACACCACCACCGTCAGCAACCCAGCAATTCTCTCTTTCCAGGAGAACAAAGTGCCAAAGCAAGACGCACATCTCCGTCAATTTCGGTGGAAGCGCGACATCCTCAAACGTCGTCATCTGGTTTTCGGCCATGTTGCTACGCAAACCAAATGCAATCGATTTCCATTGTCACAGGCACGTTGAACAACCGTCCATCGTGCGCGGGGTACTCACATGACTTGAAGAGATGGGTCCTGTGGAAACTGAGGAAATGCCGTAATGCTGTTCTTGCTCAGAGTCCTAATGGAAATTGGACACACACACACATTAACAAGCGAGCTCTTCTCCCACAAAGAATGCGAAGCTTGGGTGGGGGTAGTACACATAGGGCATGCGCTTGGGGAATGGGATGCCGTCAATGGATGTCAACCCACACGAAGAGAGGATGCTGTTGAGTGAATTTCACACTGTGAATTCATCCATGCCCCAACTGGCTGGTTTTGCATTTCACTGATGGGTCTCACATGCTGGAGCCATCGGGAAATGGCTCGCCGTTGAACTTGATGTCTTTGTTATTCGATAGATATCTTGACCAGACACAGTCCAGCCATGGCATCAAGTAAATAATGCGGCAGCTGGAAACGTGCAGCGTGCGCAAGACAAAAGATGATGCTTACATTTCCATCGGATGCTGCGGGAACGTGAAGTTTGTGAGGTCGATTGACGACGACAAGTTCTCGAGTCGGCTATTCAAACACACGTATCAGTAGCGTTGCAGATCCACCCACTTTTGCCGACAGTACTCACAAGACGGTCAGGTTGGAGTGGTGCATGTCCAATGCGGTAACTCTTGTTTGGCTGAGAAGCCTATGGAAGTGACCCAGCGGTGGGTCAGAGACGAACCCATTCATAGATACGAAAGGCGCAGTTCATCCACTGACAGCGTCTTCATGTTTGGTGGAAACTTGACTCTGGTGGTGTTGGTAAGCGCTGATCCGGTCATGTTCCTGCAAAGGAACAAGCCAACCACATCAGATTCAAGACTCCACCAGTTGACTACCCACACTTACAGTAGAAGAAGCGACGGCAGCGACTCGAGACTTGGAAGCGAGGTGATAGATGTGAAGTCCAGGTGCCTGGGAGCTCACTTTGTGTCAGCCAAACCATGGCAAAGCTCGCGGTCGTGTCGAGGACTCACAGTTGCTCCAGAAACGGAGCATGCACTTGTGGAAAATCAGTGATGTTGTTGTTGGACAAGCCACTTGGCACAAACCACACCAACAAGATCACGTTTTCGGGTAGCCATGTAGCATTGTGGGAGACTTACAGGTGTTTCAGATTGCGCGAATCGACTTGAGTCGGGATCGACGTGATATTGGTGCCAGCGAGATATCTTATCGGTTCCACCATATACCATTTTGGATATGATAGTCTGTCAGAAGCCCCTCTGCCGATTGTCCCGACGCACTCACAGCTGTTGCAGGTTCGGTGGAATGGAGTTATTGAGATCGAAGTCGTTGATGGGATTGCCGTCCATGGAGCTGTGCACCGCGATCATGACTTTGTCAAGTCATGATTGCCCGCGGTGATAAGACAAGCCTCATGTACCCACAGAATCTTTAGTTGCAAGGAGTTTGTTGACGCAGGCCAATCGAGTGTTGTGAGGTTGGCCGAATCGATTGTTCTTGGCACCACGAGTAGCGATCATCAGTGAACAACCCGACGTGAGTTTGCGTTGCGCATTGACGTACAGAATCTCGACCGAGTGTGGAATGGAAACCTTGGCGAGAGAAAGAATCGGGTTGCTGCTCAGCGTGCTGTTGGGTCCTCGCCAAAGTCCCACCACCACCACGACGTCAGCACCTGATCCAAACGAACTTGACACCCAACAATGGCGCACATTCGACTACTTACAGCTCTCGAAGTCCCAGCGCACTCAGTTGTGGGAATGCCGATAGGTTGTTGGCCGACAAATCTCTATTCCAACCCGCAACCAAAGCAGTGATCAGATCCCCCCATCAAATCAAGTTTGAACAAGAGCATAAAGACAGGCAGAGAGAGAGAGAGAGAGAGAGAGAGAACTCACATTGAGACGATGTCCGCTGGGATCTCCTTCGCTTGAATCTCCACCAAGCCTTTACCACGCAGATCAACATGGAACGGTCTGTTTGTGTCGCGAATGTATCGACAGGAGGAGCCATTGGTGTCGTCGTTGCGTTGGACCACCTCGAGAGTGTCTTTGAGCACGAGGTTGTTCCGGGATAACTTGCAGGCCCCCGACGACAATGTCGCGTTCAGTGGCATGGAAGGTTTCAATCGGCTGGCTGGCGACCACGGCTGCTGAACCAAAAGTGTCACCAGCAAAAGAGATCCTTCCCGACAACAACCACAAGAGCTCTACAAAGCCACCAACCAGTCCAATGGGGCCAACTGAACAGAATCTCGAAAGATTTTTTAAAAACAAGAATCGTGGACAAGAAGGCGTTGGCCTTCGTCCTTGCACCGCCAGTGGAGTGGGTACACACCTCTGAGACTCGATGTTCGAAACCACGACGTGGCGCCACACGCTTCAAGTTGAAGTGGTCTGCCGCGTGTGGAGCCCAATCGATGACGGGGAACGTGATCTGCACGCGGTTCCGGAACACGACCAAGAAGTACGCGTTGACCAACGATATCATGAAAAAGAGTACACAGGGCACCGTCGACGACCTCCAGGTCAGCGAAGGTTCCGACCTTGGACGGCACGAGTGGGACGGCACCGATCACTCGTGAGTTGGTTTTGAGCAGATTAGGAAGAGCTCGCAGGGTGCGACCCGACTTGACCGAGTTACTCGACTTGCCTGAGCCATGGCAGAAAGGACCACGCTTGGGTTGGACTCGAGGTGTGCAATTGGAAGCACCATGCTGCCCCACCAACGATTGCACTCGCGCGTTTGGTGGTGATGACCGCAACAGCAGCAGCAGATAACGTGGAGTTCTCCAGGTTGGCGTTAATGCTGTAGCCTACGTGTTACGGAGATGGTTTCATCGTTGGCCATCTGATGAATCATCAGATGTTGGATGACCTGATCATATCTGTGGGGTCAGAGTTGTGCACGTGATGTGGAGATGCAGTCTCTAGGTGGGCGGACTTGGCGACAGCATGGATCCCTTTGAGCCTGGTCGATGACCCCGATGCGCCCTGAGAGGATGAAAGACTTGTGGAGGCTGTCAAAGCAGAGGGTTCGCATGCTATCAGAACAAGCAGCCCTTCACTCCACCACCGCGATCTTGTTACAGCACTTGAAGCTTGAAGGCCTGATCTCACAGTTGGTTGAAGCACAGAGATCTTTTGTCCCATGTCGCAACCCAAATCAAATCCGCACGATACCGTGGCGTCTGAGGCCATGAATTAGAGAGATGTGAGCACTTGTAACGACATGACGTCCGCCAAAAGTGCATTGATTGCATCTATTATGAAGCCTCACCCACGCAGTTCCACAAGGCAGACAACGCCATAGTTTCCATCGAGTCGGAGGCCATTTGTCGAACAAACAGTGCCGACTGATGCTGACCCTGAACGGGTGGCGAATATGGAAGCCTACGGTTGCGGTGGACGTGGACCCAACAGCTCACGAGTTCAGAGAAGCGAATGAACGGATCAAAGAATCCGGAACCGATGGGTACACTTGAAGCCACCTGTGAGCCCCCTCCACGACTCGATTATTGGCGGCTGCACGATCCCAACTTGAAGTTGTGAACCTTTTGAGCCTCGTGACTACTTCTGAACCCACTCCATGTGCACCCAGCTCACAGAGCTCATGGGCGGGATCGCAGCTTGCCAACGTCAGGAGGTGATGAAGCTTTACTGTTGTTGCCGCCTTGCCAATGACTTTTATGGCTCACTCGCCTCCATCAAACAAGAACTCGTTGCTGGCCAGCCACGCAAGCAACCCCGTGTTTTGGATCTCTTCCTATGTCGTTTGGCTGTTGTACTTCCGTTGCCTTCTTCCAGTCTCAGCCGCCATGCATCACTACAAGCACCTTCCTTGTTCGGTATTACATCAACTGCCAACTGGTCTCCTCGTGCTGGCGGAGCACTTCAGCAAGTTCTTCTGCCAATCCGGCAGCTTTGGGCCGCTCATTGGGATCCAGACTCAAGCATCGATCGGCGACCGCCATCACCTGCGGCGTCATTTGGGCAGAAAACGATGGACGAATCTTGCCAGTCACAATGCGCTGCATCAACGCGATGCCTTGAGTGTTGCGACCTCCAACAGCTTTCAAATACGTCGCATACGGAGACTCGTAGGTGTCCAACTCGGAGAGAATCACGCCAAACGAAAAGATGTCGGCTTTGTCACTGTAGCCGTAGCCGGCGCCGGCGATCACTTCGGGTGCCATCCAGCGAAAGGAGTCGATACAATTATTGCGTGTCTGGCTGCTGCGATCGGCGAGTGTCCGACCAATGCTGATTTTGGCTTCCAGCGTGTCGCTCAACAACACTTTTGATGATTTCAGATCGCCATGGCACGCATTGGAAGCGTGCAAATACGCCAAAGCCGTGGCGATATCTTTGGCGATCCGTAGCTTGTCATCCGCCAAGCCATGGGGTACACCGTTCTCTTCATACTTGTCCATGAGACTTCGTAGATCGCCACCACTCACGCACTCCAAGACGACCCAAAGATCGGCGCATCCGTTTCCATGCCACGCCACGCCAATGAATCGCACGATATTGGGATGCTCCAAAGGAGCCAAAAGTTTCACTTGGCTCAACAAGGCTTCGATCAGTTTGGCATACTTGCGCACCTCCTTCTTCAGCATCTTGACTGCCACTCTTCGTCCCTGGTACGTGGCTTTCAAAACTTGGGTGAAACGACCATTGCCGAGCACCATGTCTGTCTTCAAGTCGATCGCATCGTGCTGGATTCTGGTCGTAGCAAACACTGGATCTGCCAGAGTTTCTTCAAAGTTGTGGTCGGTTCCCGACTCGGTCGCCAAGGAGTAGAACTCTTTGGAAGGAACACAGGTCAAGGATTTGGCACGACAAGAACGCTTTCGGTGTCGCCAACAAATGAAACCCACAAGAATCATGGCAAATAGTACCAGACAACCGACGACAATGCCAGCAATTGCTCCTGCAGACCACTTGGAGTCGTCATCATCCCTTTTGCTCGGACCTACAATGCCAGGCGAACACGACAGTAAGCAACTTGAGTCTATGTGAGGAGAGGTCTTCGATCATCAGGCGGCACCTGCCAAGACGACGCAAACGGAAAGATCCTGATGGGGAAATGTCTTCAACTCGCTTCCACTCTTGCAAGAAGTGGTCTTGAAATCTGCAAGCACCACTGGATAGACCGCCTGGGACCAAGCCTCAAAAGCTTCTTGCGAGACCTCGAGAGACTTCAGTGGATTGTTGAGCAGATTGCTTTTGGTTGGACAAACGTGTGAGCGAGACATTTTTTGTTGATCACAGGATCGACACTCACAGTTTGGTGAGACTTGTCGGGAAAGAAACATTGTGAATCTCTACGAGGTGGTTGTCGGCAAGGTCGCTTCAATCAAGGAAACGCCGGTCAGAGCCTCCCACGCCCAAGAGTTTTCACCCATTCCATGTGAACAGTAGTCGTTCACTTACAGCGCGGTCAGGTTCGACGGAAGCACGATGTTGGCAAACGTCGTCATGTTGTTCTCGGCCATGTTGCTGTGAAAGCAACACAACGATCAACCATCAGACGACCAGACCTGTTGAACCCAACAGCACGAGCGCACGAAAGCCTCACATGACTTGAAGATCTGTCTGATCGATGGGAAACTGCGGGAACGCTGTGATCCTGTTCTTGCTCAGCGTCCTGGCAAAGCATGACAACGGTCCAATGAACCGTCCACTTGCTTCTCAGGATGTCTTCTGTTTGTTTTCGGTTGGACTTACACGTAAGGCATGCGCTTGGGAAACGGAATGCCGTTGATGGATTCCAATCCGCACGAATAGAGAATGCTATGTAGAAATGGTTCACATTTAAGTCACGCATCCTTGCCAACAAGTATCGATTTCGATCCGCTTCTTTACTTACATGCTCGAACCTTCGGGAAAGCGGGCATCAGTAAAGCCAATGTCATAGTTTTCCGACAAGTAGCTGACCAGACCCATCACTTCCAAGATCAGTGGATGAATGCAACCAAACCTCCCATCGCATGCCCTCCGCACATACATTTCCATCGGATGATTTGGAAAAGAAAATCGTTTGAGGTGGAGTTGCGACGACACGTGGTCGAGCCGACTGGTTTGGATGCCATTTGATTTAGTAGCGTCGTCAATTCCATCGCAGATCCTCAGTATCAGCGAAGCTCACATGATGCTCAGACGTGGAGCTTGTATCTCACTGATCGTCGTGACATTGGTTCCACTGAGGATGCTGTGTCGTGACAACGAAGGATTGCCATGGGTGAGGAGCTAATTCACCGACCAAACGCATGTCATCTTGCACTTACAGCGTGCTCAATCCTTTTGGAAATTGGACGGCGTTGATCGCCGAGAGTGGTGTGCCTGTCATGTTGCTAGAATCACATCACAATTGATCGCATCAAGCATCAAGATCCTCCACACGTGGTCATTCTAACACCTTCTTACAGCAGCAATAACGACTCATACGACTTCAGCAAGTCGAGTTTTGGAATCGATTTGATCTCGGTGAAGTCCAAATGCCTGGAAAACCACACTGTCAATCGCATTCACTTGCTGTACTCGCTTTGATGGGTGGGTGACACTGACAGTCGTTCAAGTTTCGGAGCTTGCACTTTCGGAAACGATTCGGTGTTGGTTCCAGACAGCCAACTAAGGCATATATACCACCCATGACTTGAAAATCCATAGAATAACATGCTTCAAGCGGTCAGTCTGTATGAAGGTGGACCCGAACTTACAGACTGATCAAATCGGAGAGCGGCTGATCTACATAGAAAGGAATAGTGCCCGTGCTTACGAGAAACCTGTTGCGTTCGTCCACACGGTGATAAGATCGCATTTGTCATGTCAAGCAGTCGGTCACTTACAGCTCTTGGAGACTTGATGGTATTTGAATGGCGCGAACCTCGTTGCGGGTCAACGACCTGCCTCTCGGAGATCATTCATTCATCAACTCACTCCACTCCACTGCATTTCTTCAGGTGCATTGCAATCCACACGATGACAACTCACAGACTCTTCAGATTCTTCAATCCATCGAGGTTATCCACCGACGAAATCTGATTATCGTCCAGAGATCTGAAACGAAAGCAACGCGTTTGAGCGTTTGACGTGGACAAAGCACGGCCGACACTTACAGAAAGGCGAGATTCGCAGGCAGCACCACGTTGTCAAGCGTGGTGATGTTGGTCGAGTCCAGCTTTCTGAAGACGACAGCAGGAACCAGCAAGTCATTGTCACGTCAAAGTCGATGAGCGTGGAGGTAATTGGTCGTCGTTGCATGGTCGTGCCACCTACAAGGCAATGACGGAATCTGGAATGGAAAGGTTGTGGAACGACTCGATCGGGTTGTAGCTCAGCGTTCTGTTGTTGTTGTTGTTCAACACACCGCATGGCCATGAGATCCCATCAAACCGTCTGATTCATTTTCCTTCCATCCATTGTCAGCGATATCTTTTCTTACAACTCTTGAAGTCGATCCGCTCGCACGGTTGGAAATGAATGCAAGTCATTATGCGCGAGGTTTCTATGCCACACAACAAACCGAATCAATCTCGAGATCCACCCGATGGCGCGACCAGGAGCAACATCTGTTAGCGGAGAAGCGATGAAAGCTCACAGGGAAACAACGTCTTCGAAAACTGCGTCGGCTTGAATCTCCCCAATGCGCTGGCCGCTCAAGTCCACATGCGACCAATTCAGTGGATCGCGAAGATTGAATGCACAGGATTCATCTGGTCCCTTCGCTTGGTTGAAAATCGTGAGATTGTCTCCGAGCACCAGCGGTGTGGCGGGCCACGTGCAGTTGATTGAAGTCGATGACCAGGTCGCTGCCATCACTTCACAGTCGAGATCAACTCGAATGGTCTATCACTGCGCCTTTAACTCACTCTCCCCCTTCGGCCCCACGAAAGGTCAGTGGATGTCGATCAAAAAAGCACTTGACCACGGAACCAACCTACCCAGCCAGCCAGCCAGCCACCCAATGGACTGCACCGCATTGCTTTGTGTCTCGTTCGTTGAACGGGCGGCCAACTGAACTGAAAATGGGAAAATGGGACGTCAACGACCGTTGACGTGGACGGAAGCGCAAACTGGATCGCAAACTGGATAGTGAAGACGCTGACCTGTGAGAACCAATTGTGGAAGAATACCGCAACGGTCCACATGGCTGGTGAACTCAATCGTTCCACACTCTCGAGGTTGCATGGCCCATCTGGCCACACCCTGCCTTGATTTCTATGGACTATGGGATCAAGAGGAGTGTGCCATTGCCATGGCCTCCCAGAGAGGTCAGAAAGGAAGAAAGCTCTCATGACAGCATGGATACGTTGCATTGAGGAAGCCAGAGGAACATGCCAACCACCTCAATAAGAGTTCGAGTTCTAATTTCTTTTGGAGTCTGCAACTGGACCTCAGGTGTACATGTTCTACATACAGCAACTACCTGATGCGAAATCGACCAGAGTTGATCCACGACTTCAGCCGCTGTGAGACGATGGACTGGATTCTGACAGACTCACCCAACGGTTGGCAAGTGCCACCACTTCTCAACAACGCGGTAAAGTTGAAAAGGATACGCCGAAGCGATTCGCTCGAGCAACACGGCGTACGTAACCCGTTGATGGGTTATCACCATCCGATGCGTCGCATATGGAGCATGATGGGTGTCCAGTTCCTCCAGAATCACACCAAACGAGAAGCATCTTGGAGTGGAAAGAGTGCAGCTACTTCAAACCTTATACAATCCCCAGAGCAATACGGTGCTTTACGCCATGCACGGCGTGAGATCGACCACTCTTCTCGTACTTGGCAACTAGATCCTGCAAGTCACCGCCGTCCATAAACTCCGTGACGATACACAGAGGTGCCAAGTCATCCCCATCCATTCTCCATAGAATCGCACAATGTTTGGGGGGGGTCCACTGCTGACAACATCTTCACTTCGGCCAACAGCACTTCGATACCTTTCATACTTTTCATACTATGACAATGATCACCCAGTAGCGTCTTGATGGCCACATCTTGGTTCTTGTACCGTCCTTTATGTAGGCTTCTGTGAAGAGCCTACATAAAGAGTCCGCGGCATATACGTTGTTGTTGTTTGTAATCAGTTTGCTCGGAATTCTTGCTGATTGGATGGTTGATTCGGCAGCCAGGCCATGGAGGTTATCCTCATGCGTCAGTAATGAGAAGTCTGTTGCTTCCTTTCGTCGTTGCGTTTGTCGGTTTGGATGGCTTCGTGAGCCACCGCACAAAGCAGATGATCATCACGTCCACCACCACGAATGCGATCCTGATGATGTCGACGATTCCTTCTGGCTGGCAGCATGGTTGTGCCCTTGGGTTCTTTCTCGTTGACTAACAGAGCATAAGAGCATAGTACGGGCACACCATCGGGAATCGTGACGGACGTGTCGATCCACTAGTGCATTTGACGCCGAGCTACATCGCAACGGTTTGGACTCGCCTTGGCCCTGTCCCATACCAGCAGGGAGAGCCACCTGTCGAATCGTATCGGCGGACCCGATGATCAATTCTGACAGTGCACCCGAACAAATGGTGCGCAAGAGCAAGCGAGAAGCCCAAGTGCGCCGTCGCGTGTTGGACTTGTTGGCGCCTGTGGCCACCGACGCACAGCTGAGCAAATTGTTACACGATGACTCCATCAAAAGTGAAGAATGGCACGACATGGCGTTCTATTTGGTCAGTTGCGGACACATTGCGTTGGTCAAAACGTTGTTGCACTCGCGCAAAGTGCCCATGCGCGTGGTCGACTCCCAGCAACGCACTTTGATGCATTTGGCCGTGGCCCGCAACCAACTGGATTTGGCCAAATGGCTCATGAAAGAAGCGAATGGACCCTATGGTGACCACCAATTGCAGGGCTGGTGGCTCACGGCCACCACCAATAAGGGTTTGAGTGCCATGGAGATCGCCGTCAAGAGCTCGTTCATGGAACTCGTGAGCTTGTTGCTGGACGAGATGCATGTGTTCTTTCCCGAACACCGCGAAACGCTGGATCGAACACTTCGACTCGGCAACGAACAAGCCAACGGCTGGATCATGACCCAGTACCGGCTGCAAGAAGTGGAGAAGCTCATGTATGGACTCAAGTCGCTCGAGTCCCTCAAGGAACGCGTGAGCCACCTGGACTGGTGGCAGGACCAAGTCAACAAAGGCTGGACGCCCATGGAAAAAGGTCAGTTGTATACTTTGATGAGCCACCAGGCGAAGTACGGTCGCGGCGATGTCATTGACTGGGTGCTCACCTACGCGCGCGTGTCGGTGCTTCCGCCGCCCATCATCGAGTGGAACGGCATGATGCTCGCCGACAAGTGCCATTCGGGGTTTAGTCTGACCAATTGGCTCCTTGACGCCGAAGAGTCCATCGCGTATGAACTCAAGCGGGCGGAAAAGGCGGTGGACATTGGTGTGCCACGAGCAGAAGTCAATTCCAACGGCTACGGACTCAAGCGGACGGGCGAATCGCTCGGCCTGACAAGAACGGATGGTGCGCCAAAGCCACTCAAAGTAAAGTGCTTTGAAGACGTAATGGACCACACAGGCTTGTTGTTCTTCAGTCGCTGTGTCAAGAACTGGAATGGCAAGCTCTCATCACTCACCAGCACGCTCAGTCGCGTATTTGAGGACGACAAGAACAAGAAGTATCTCAAGAACCCGTGGTACAAGATGTGTCTTCAAAAGAAATGGGAACAAGCGCTTGCAGTGATTCAAGTGCTCGCCAAACGATACGACTCCGAAGGCCCGCTGTGTCTTCCCCGGCTCGATCTGTTGGTGCTGACAGGACAAATGAATATTGTTCGATGGCTGCACGATCACAAATACCTCGACCTCAACGAAATAGCATCGCACTATCTCGTTGCGATTGAGGAGCCGACACCAGAGGAAGATAAACCCAGTGAAGAGGCTAACGACATTTGTGCGCTGTGTCTGTGCTCCAAGAGAAACCGCGAAGAGCTTCCTTGTGGCCATTCCTTTTGCAGCTCTTGCGTTGGCCATCTCAAACGGTTGTTGGAACCATCTCGCTGCGCATTGTGCCCACGATCAGAAGCCATTCCGAGACATTCCAGCGTGATCGATCAGATGGTGTACAACCTTAACATGGAGCATTCGTGGTTTAAGTTTGACTTGAGTATGCCGCTCAAAGAGATCCTGGTCGGTTTCGCGGCTGGCACAGGCTCCGTCTTCATTTTGGACTGGCTGATCAGAGAGCACGGGGTGGACCCACGGCCTCTTCGCTTTGGGGGTGAGACTGTCATGCATCTCGCACTTACTCGCTGCCACCTGGTGGTGGTGACGTACTTGTGCTTCAACAACTTGGGTGATTTAGCTGAGGTTCCCAACAAGAAGGGTGTGACCTCGATCGACAAGGTGCTAAGAGGCGATTCGGCATGTGCGGCAGATGCGATTGAAACGTTCGAGAAAGCTAAACTTCTACCGGATGGCTGGATTGACAGAGCGATGGCCTGCAGCTCCAAATTGGTGCAAGAAGTCGCCAGACATCGCAAAATGTACAATGAATTGTACCGCGTGGGCGACATTCTGAAGCAGGGTGCCGCGTACGATTTGGTTGTCAAGATTTTAACGGAAGGGTTTACCCACAACACGACCGACAAAGACTCGGACTTGATGCAGCAGTTGATGCTGTCGATTGTAGAGAACAAGCGGTTTGACGTGATGCAATGGATGGTGCACAATGTCAAAAGGACCGAGTTTTACGACCGAGGATTACTAGACAAGTTTTGTTCACTGGCGGAGCAGATTTGCGGGGACGATCCGGAGTTCCTCAAACGCGTGGAATCACTCGAAGCAGAAGAAACGGCAAGTCATGCGCTGAACAGGGTGGCCAACCGCATTCGCTGCTATCTGATGCAAGGATTCCCAGTGCAGAAGATTGTCGACGCTCTTGAAGAATACCAAGTCGCCAAAGAACGCGCCTTGGCGGTCTGCAGTAGCTGGGACAGTCTGTGCTTGTTCGACATCCATGCTCCGTTGATCGATGGCTTGACCCCTCTCGAGAATGCGATCAAGAACAACTACGTGGACATTCTGGACTGGTTACTCAACACCTATTTGGAAGACCCTGTCAGTGCACTCAAGAAGATTAACCACCGACGCACCATCGTCTACACCACCGTGAACACCATTCAATTGCTCATTGAATGGCTTGAATCCCGTGGCGCGTCTTTGGACATTCTTCTTTCTTGGGAGTCGTTCAATTTGCTGCAAGCGATGATCGCGTGTTTCACATTCGCCATCGCCGAAGTCGAAAACCCTTTTGCGAAGACCAAACGCCAGTTACGAGAGAATCCATTGTACCGAATCGTCAAGCCAGAGAGTGTCTTTGCCGTGCTCGAGTACGTTGCCACGCTGCCCCGGGTGCGCGAAATCGTTCGCCAGCAGCAGAGCCGAGGGGAATCCAGTGTGCTGTTTAATTTCTTCCTGTTGGGCGGCAATTGCCAATGCCCACCGGAAAAAGTCTCGTATGTCTCCAACTGCATCAAAACCATCGTTCAGCTTTTGGTTGAAGGCGGCTGCGATTTGAGTCTGGCCAAAGGCACACGCCGTGAAGGCAAAAAGACCTTTCTGGAAGCAATGGTCAGCGAAGGACATCCAATGTTTTTAGACACCATCCGTTATGCCGTGCTCGACTGCGCCCTTTCGGTGCAGTTTTTGCAATGGAAAACCGACATTTTCTGTCGCACTGAGGTGAATCCCTGGGACGAGGACGCTGCCCACCAGTTTGCGGAGATCCAACACCAAGAAAAGGCGCGACAAAACCGGCTGTTAGAATAAATATTCCAAAAGCAAAAAACGACGACATAGAGTTTCGGACACTGCGCCAGTTCTCCAGTTCTTGCGCGCTTGCGCTCTTGACTGCTGTTGCACCTGTCCATGTGTGGATGACTGGATGGCAAGGACTCCTCCAGAGTGGGATCTTGAAACGGTTCAGTTCAAGTTGAAACTCATCGCTTTGATGTGAGCCACACCAATCGGTGACATGCGACGAGATCCACCATGTGGTTTCACCCCCCCATCCTCAAGTAGGGGATCTTGCGCATGGATGAGGGGCTCCATCACTTCTCAGTCCACCCAGTCAGTGAGACGACAAGACATCCACCCACCCACCCACCCACCCACAAGCAGATCATAGATCATGTTGGTGAGCGCCACCCGCCGAGTTGTGCAGACCAACACCAAGCGCTTGGTGCGTCACGTGCACATTGAAAAGACCCTGCAAAAGCTCGGCTACACACTGCCGGAAACGGCAGCTCCCAAGGGCAATTACACCACTTGTGTGCGCACGGGCAACTACATCTACACGGGTAAATGACCGAGTCGATGGAATCTTTAGAGAGTCGATGGGGTCTATCTGGGCTGATGGGGAATGAGCGGAATGGACCTGACTTGTGCGCGTGCGTGTGGTTTGTAGCGGGTCACTTGCCACAAACTGTTGGTGGCGACTTGATCACGGGCAAAGTGGGCAAGGATGTGACCCCCGAACAGGGCTACGACGCGGCCCACCGCTGCGCTTTGAGCTTGATGGCCACCCTCAAGCGTAAGTTTGAACGTGCTCTCTCTCTCTCGCTCGCTCTGTGTGCGCGAGCCGCTGGTTTGCTGAGTGTTTGCTGGTGTCCGCTTGATCCATTGCAGGCGAACTTGGCGACCTGGACAAGGTGAAGCGCGTGGTCAAAGTCGTGGGCTTTGTCAACTGCGTGGATGGCTTCACGGGCCAGCCAGCTGTCATCAACGGTGCGTCCGACACTTTGGGCAAAGTGTTTGGTGCAAAGGGAGTGCACGCACGATCGGCTGTCGGCACCAACGCATTGCCGCTCAATGTGGCCTGCGAAGTCGAGTGCGTGGTGGAGATTGAAAAGTAGAGAGAAGCAATTGAGTAAGGGAGCGAACGAGCGAGAAAGCCTATGCGTTTGGTTCAGAACAGAAGAAAACGGACCGCAGCAGGTCATTTGCGTAACTGAAACATATCAACAAAACTGCTTTGGTCCTTGTTCCGTTCAAATCTCAACCTTCATTGACCTCGTCGTCATGTTGCGAGTATTCCCGTCGTGCGTTGGGTGCTTTGAGGTTCGCCTGGTGTGACTGTCACGATGCTGAAAGGCTCTCTGCACCCCACTAGACACGGCATTGCCCAGCTCTCCATGAGCAACTGATGTGCATTCTATTGATGAGGCGCTGGCATTGTTGTTGATCTCCGGTCATCTGTATTGGTTGAGAAGATGCTCCAAGAGCGAATGCAGTTTCCAGGCGATCTCGGCGCAGATCGAAAACAATAACAGGACCGGAAGGCAAGGAATCTATGAGCTGCACAAAGCCGCACAAAACTGGCTGCAATAATAATCGAGCTACGAAGAGGCCGACGAAGATGCTTCTTGCTGCTGTTGTTGCTGTTGTTGCTGTTGTTGCTGTTGCTGGAGATATCGTCGCTCCGCTTCGTTCTTGGCCATAATGTCGTCTAGGATGAGCCAGCTCAAGAGAGTCAATTCACTGGAACGAGAAGGCAAAAAACCCTCAAGCGAAAAGAGAAAAACCTACAGAATCCAGTGTTGACCATCACAAACTCCATGGCGGCGCCTGTGACGAAACAAATCGGCACCACTTTGAGCAAAACGGGTTTCAACGGAATCAGCTTGCGTGCTGGTGGCATTTTTGGGAATGTGGAATTCGGCCTCAGATGGACTCAGATCTGATTCGGTCCACGAGAAGCTCGTTGGCATCTCGTGGGGGATGCGAACGTGTCTTAGCTCGCACCACATCCCTGCCACTCTATTTTAGGGATTTGTGTGGTGGCCTCTACAATTCTTTGAATTGCAACCATCCATCCATTCTTTTTAGTCTCTTGTCGAAACGTCAAAAAGCAGTGATCGCATCTTTTGGATGGCGCAACAAGACAACTTGACGATGCGGTTGTTGCATGTGCAGTGTCTCGACCGCCACTGTTGCTACGCGTTGGATCCCAAGACCCATGCCTGCAGGCGACTGCACCCAATGGATGAGTGTCCGCTGCTCCACGACAACGCCAACTTGCAAGTTCACTACCGCCTCGAGAATGGCACCATGCAGCAGCTCTCCATTGGTACGATACTTTGTCTCCATGGGTTTCTTGAACATGAGTAAAAGCTGATATGCTCTTTGTTCGATGCAGCGGAAACAGAAGCACTCATGAACTGCTCCTATACGCCGCGATTGTGCTTTCAGAACTCCAGTTTGTTGATGAATTATGGCTTTTGGGGATTCAACGAGTCAACTGAAGGATTTGACACACTTCCCGAGCGATTGCAGCAAATGGAACCGAATGAATTGCTCGACAAAGTGTTTGTCGGCCACGTGAAGCCGCTTGGAGATGCCGAATGCTCCGAAACGCAACCGCAGCAAACAGTGACTCACGATGAAGACGACCATCATGAGCACCAAGAGCTGCATCAAGACAACGCACTTGGACTGTTTGCACGTCAGGATCTGTCCGCGGAAGAATTTCTTGGCGAATACACGGGCGTCTTGAAGACGGATCACCATCACCATCACGACCACGCTTTCGATGCTTATGGGCTTTCGTACCCATGCACATACGAAAAAGGCGACTTGCACGTTAGCGCCAAACGCCTTGGCAATGTGATTCGATGCATAAACCACAGCTTCTCTTCGCCCAACGCACGCTTTGTGCCTATGGTGCACGACGGCATGCTCCATATCTTTTGTGTGAGGACTCGCTGTTACTTGCTGGACATTCTGCATGCTCGTGTGATTAATGGTCTCGTTGGTTCTTGATAGTTCACGATCACAAGTGTCAAGAAAGGCAACCAAATCCTCGTCAACTACGGCAAAAACTACTGGAAGTCCGCGGGTATCGAGCCGTTGGAATTCTGAGAAGTGGCAGTTTCAAGAACCATTCGTCAAATTCCGTGGGCTTGGTGAATAGCTCGATCAGCCGTTCGCGTCTGTCAAACAATTGGTTCTCACGGCAAGGTACTGAGTGCGAGGAGAAATGCGTTTGGAATGCCTTAGCTGTTCAATGCGAGATCACGCCAACTGCTCGAATGCAAGTTCATCCACGAGGAAGAGATGTATCATAGCGCAAGCCCATAGGTGCAAATACGTATTGGAACTCACTTCATGCATCCATTGTTGTTTTGTTGGTGATCTGATCCCATGCTGGATCTGCGCTAGCCAAGTCGTTGCTGCTCAATTCAGTTAGCTCTCTTGTGCTTGGGGACGTGCCAGCACGATTTCGATCTTTGGCACGCGATGACTCAGTACGCCTCGTGCGCGCTTAAACGCGTAGCGCGTTGAGATTCTTGTGACTTGCACTGCATTCTTTTGGTTCCGAAGCATTTCGGCCGCTTGAATAGCTGTCGTGATGGCACTTTCGGACGCCTGTAGACGAATAATCTCCTGCTTCTGCACCGAAAACTTGGAATTGATGATGTTGGCATAGAAAGCTGCAACACATACCACAAACAAGTCAACCCTGCGAACGCACACGATCACTGATCCACGTAGTGAAACATACAAGCTGGTTTCTTCGTCGACACCGTGACCAAATCGTCCGTGTACTTGGCGAGTTTGGGGCCTGAATACACTTTGTCGTGCGGCTTGAGTTCCATCTGGTCCGCCAATTTCTTCAGTTCGTCTTGCACTTTTGACCAGTCCTCCACCTTGATCAAATGTTCCATTGTCGGGGCATCTTCCGAAGCTTCCCACGGCACAGTTCCGACTTGCATCACATGAGCCACGTCTTCAGCCGTGTCCTTAAGCAGCGCTAAGTCGGTGCCGATGGCGATTTTCACTTTGAACTCGTCATACAGTTCTTTCTTGCGCGCAATCATTTCGTCATGGGCGTCTTCGTCCAAAAACACCAGTTTGTCAAATACACCGGAGAATTTCGCATCAATCCACTCGCGAGTAATCTTCTCCACCACACGCGGACGATCAGTGATGACTAGAAATGAGAAGAATTTGCGGAGTGGCTTGAGCGCGTCTTTGGCGGCTTCGAAATGACCCATTTGATTGCTAAAAGATGATGAGTTGTAGAAATCCAATAGCTTTTCTTGTGCTTCTTGCTTGGTGCCACCTAACACAGAGGCCAGGTCCACGCTTGTGAACGACTCACTGGTCAACTACCATCCGTTCCCGGTCAGTGGCCAACCGAATCTGAGAAGACACCGGGAGCGAAGAAAGCATACCTACCGAAGTGCTGTGCGTGGCGTTGTGCCAATCCGCGAGACATTCGAGAAACCGCGCAAGCGTATGATCGAGATCCACGGCAATCACGGTGCGTTCCATGGGGGATTCTGATACTGATCCTGATCCTGAAGACACCTGTTCCACCGCTCAGACAAGAAACCGTTCAGTTGACACTTTGGCAACAAAGACCCATGATCCGACGATAACTATCGTCACCTGGTCGGCAGATTCAGTTAACGGAAAGCAAAACGCGCCAAAACGCCAAAGTGAACTGTGCGGCGAATGGGAAAGAAATGGGATCTTGAAGTTCTCTTGTTTGGGGTGTGTGGGGAAAAAGAACGGCACAAAATGAAAAGAAAAGGGTCGTACCGTGGAGAACACGGCGACACAATAATACATATCAGGTGGGCCACGTTAGTTTCGTCCTTGGATCCTGGATTAGTGTGGACTACACTTGCCTTGTTCTTATTCTGGGGGGGGGGGGTGATAGTGCCTTTTCGTGAGACCAAAGATGCATTGCATGCTTGAGGCAGAAATGGAGTGCAGGTTGGGGAGGAAGAAGCAGGAGTTTCTGGCTAAAAAAAGCCCTTTTGTCATCCGCGTTTACCGTTGCGGTTGGTCGATCTGTTTGGCGACGTAGTATCAGCGGTTCTTCCCGAAGCTTCCCACGTTTTCTCGCCGCGTATTCGCCTCAAAAGCGACAGCACCGATCATCCTTTCGTGTTGTTCTCTTGGACGATCCACCAGCTTTCACGATGGCGTCGACTTCTGTGCTGCAGCACTTTGAAGTCTACCAAAAGGCTCGTGTGACTTTCGTGCAGGCAGTCGCGGAAGCAGCTTCCAGACCGCAGAATATCGAGGTGATGCAAAATGCTGGCGTGATGCAACTACTGCGACCACTTTTGCTGGACAATGTGCCTAGTATCCAGCAATCTGCGGCCGTGGCACTCGGCAGATTGGCTAGTTATAGTGATGATCTGGCTGAAGCCGTCGTGGGTAACGAAATCCTTCCTCAGCTGGTGTATTCGCTGTCGGAGCAGAATCGATTTTACAAGAAAGCAGCAGCTTTTGTGTTGCGTTCGGTTGCTAAGCACTCTCCCGAACTTGCACAAGCCGTCGTGGATTCTGGTGCGTTGGAGTCCTTAGTGCCATGCCTTGAAGAGTTTGACCCTACCGTCAAAGAAGCAGCAGCCTGGGCAATCGGTTACATTGCACAGCACACTGCCGAACTTGCGCAACACGTCGTGGATGCTGGTGCAATCCCTTTGCTGGTGCTATGCATTCAAGAGCCCGAAGTTGCACTTAAAAGAGTCGCGGCATCAGCGTTAAGTGACATCGCCAAGCATTCGCCTGAACTTGCGCAAGCAGTGGTTGATCCTGGCACCGTGAC
Source organism: Paralagenidium karlingii (assembly GCA_027475765.1). NCBI lineage: Eukaryota > Oomycota > Peronosporomycetes > Paralagenidium > Paralagenidium karlingii. Next base: position 28,598 of record JAMFLO010000099.1, on the reverse strand, counting down.
CTATCTTGCACCACTGATTCAACATCCCGATGCCAAGCTCAAGCGCCAAGTGTGCAGTTGCCTGGCTCAAATCGCCAAACACTCGGTGGATCTGGCTGAAATCGTTGTGGAAGCCGAGGTTTTCCCGAATATTCTGTACAATCTCAAGGACCTCGATCATACCGTGCGCAAAAACGCCGCCACGTGCATTCGAGAAATCGCTAAACATACCCCGGAACTTGCCAAACTTATTGTCAATGCTGGTGGCGCATCCGCTTTGGTAGATTATGTAGCAGAAGCCACCGGAAGCAATAAACTTCCGGGCATCATGGCGATCGGATACATTTCTGCTTTCTCCGAGACTTTAGCGCTTGCTGTTATCACCTCCAAGGGTATCGCTCCTGTCAAGAACGCCATGGTTTCGGAGCCTGAAGACCACATCAAGGCAGCAAGTGCCTGGACGCTGGGGCAAATGGGCCGTCACACTCCGGATCACGCGCGAGCAATTGCTGAAGCCGATGTTCTGCGTCATTTATTGGCCTGCATGATCCACGAAAACAGTTCGGACGATCTCAAGGCCAAGGCCAAACGAGCTCTCAAGAGCATTCTAGCCAAATGCACCCACTTACAGGCGCTTCAACCGCTTCTCAAGGATGCACCCATGAAAGTGCAAAAGTATATTCTCAAGCAATTTGCACAGATGTTGCCGCATGATCTTGAAGCTCGTCGGTCTTTTGTGCAAAACGGCGGCCTCCAATTCCTGCAAGAACTCAGCGAAGCCGGAAGCGGCAAACTGACCGAGTACATTTTAGAAATCAACAATTGCTACCCACCGGAGATCGTCGAATACTACTCGCCGCACTACTCCAAGACGCTGCTGGATAAACTCGAGGATTATCAGCCCCAGGCTCGTTAAAGAACCACATTGTGGATGGTGATACTTGGACGATACTCTTGAGAGCACATCGCAAATGTAAGCTCCCGAGCAGAATCTACGACAATTCACAACCAAACAGAAACGAAAACGCAAGAAACGATGCCTGTATGGATAAACAGATACCCATTTGATCATTTGAATACGACTCTTACCCATCATCTTGATCCAGATCTGAGTCCCTACGCCTGGTCCCAGATCCACCACCACGGTCGTACCGTTTCCCATTTGTCATAAACGACCCTCCCCAGAGAGTCAGTTAAGTACGAGAAAGTGCGGAAGTTTGAATGATCGTGTGGGGGATGCTGAGTGTCACGGCGTTGATCACGGGATATGAGATTGTGGGCGATCACACCGAGTTTGTGGTGCAGGTAGACAACCATTCAGCCATTCAGCTTCTCCCACTTGTTCTCTTGATGCTCTCGGTGCTGACCATCTCTCTTTTTGGGCGGTGGGTGGGTGGTTCTCCAAGGTCTCGTGCAATGGTGTTGTCTGGTTGATTTCTCGGCGCTTCAGTGACTTTGATCAGCTGCACAGTCGGCTTTTGCGCAATTTCGACGGCGCCATCGAAGCTCGATTGCCGGAGAAGCAGTGGTTTGGACGGTAACTTGCTCTCTTTCGATTGCCGTGACTTTCCTTTGCGGTTTGGCCCTGCCCAAGCGAACCAGTTCGAGGATGACACCACAAGACCATCACAGGAGCCGACTGGTTGGGTGCATTGCTCGTGGGCTTGTGGACGGTGGTGCGGAAGGAAGCGCGCTGGAAAAGAGCTCGTAGACTTCGTGTGGGTTTCTTCTCCCCTCCCCCCGCTGCTGGCTGGTTCCCTCCTTTGTGCGTCATTTGGTGACGAAGAAGACCTGGCACAGCGATGGGAGTCAGCAAGGACGAGACCGAGACGAACGGTGGTCTCGCTGGAGGGCTTTCGTTTGTTATTGCGGGATGGCAGCGCAAGCGGGAGAGTCGTGATCAACTGCTACTGCAGTTGCGTGTACCAACCAAGGAGTCGTCGAGGTCCTCGTGTTTACACCGCAGGGCTTCGTCTGACGAGGACTGCCAAAACCACTTGATCTTATCTGAACTCGAGGATCCTTGTGCATGTACCCCGCTGAAGCTCATTGGTGAGAAGGACCAACCGTCGTTTAATTCGATGTCTTTGCTTGCGCTCTTGCTGGCTGGCGCCCTTGAAGACGGCTGCCGCCTGGGTCTCTGTGCGATGGAGGAAGCTGGGCTCGTGGGGGAGCGTTGACTCGCTCTCTTATTGTGTCGATGCATCTTTCATTTTTGCACCATCGTCCGCGCTGCGTCCATACAAAAGAATTAATGAACAGTTACCACACCAACCAGTCCAAGGAATGCGGTCGGCTTGGTACAACTTGTTTTGTGCAAAGTCTCTTCCGAGAAGGATTTGAGAACTGGTTTTCTGTTGTTTTTGTTGTATCCTACACTTGCATTGAATGGGAAAGCGCGCGTCAGCAGGTGTGAAGAGAGTGTTTGCGGCCAGTGACTGATGCTGTCATGTGAATTGGATGTGTTGGTCTACAGATTCGATCCCAATTTCTTGGCCAAACGTCAATTGCGACTTCAACAGTACCTTGGTACTCATTCTCTGTCTTCCTTTTGCTTTGATTGAGTGGAGACCTTCTAACTGTTCCGATGCGTTGTGTATATATACAGAGGTGCTTCTTCGTGTTCCGGGCATCACGGAAGACCGTTCGTTGATTCATTTCCTGGAGCTTGAACGCAATTTGGATCTGTCAGGCGATTTACCAGCTGGCCATTCCAACAGCATTGGAGGAAGAAGCGGTGGACCCCAAAGCAAGTCGGGTCTACTCAGTGAGAACGACCGCCTCAGTGCCATTGTGGAAAGTGTTGCCCATGCGTTCATTGACATCTCGGAGCTCCCAGAACCCCTGGAAGCTGAACAAGCTGTGCAACGCAAGAATGAGATTGTGAATGCCAGCCAGAATCTTGTCACGGACCAACTGGTTCAAGATGAATTCTCCAAAATGAAAGCGCTACAACTTCCGGAATCCTGCAACACGGTGGCCTCCAAGAAAATGGCTCAGATTGTTACTTTCTTGGAGAATCGTGACGGCATCAATTACGCCAACGACAAACAGGAATTGGATGCCGTGCTGCAGCAGATCCAAAACGACATCGCGGCGCCGATCGATTTCAAACCCGTGAACCCATCGGAGGAACTGGTGGCCATTTTTGCGGAACCGAATGCGCTGGACGACGGTGCAGCGTCCATTCCCAACAGCGATGGAAGCAATGGAGGTGTATCAACCAGCGGCAATAGTTTCGGCCCCAATAGTCAGTAGATCATTCAGTTCTTTCCATTTCTTCTTTACTTTGTCAATGTGTGACCGTGGCGATGACGTTTCGATACTCGTCGAGTTTCTGTTGAATCGCTTGCCGAAGCTGCAGCGGTGAAGGATCTGCTGGTGCTGGTAATGGCAAGACTTGTGAATCGGAATTGACTACTCGATTGTCGCCTGCTGTTGCTGTTGTTGTCGTTGTGTGCTGCAACTCCTTGGTCGAGGCGTCTTCTGCTTTTGCTTCGGGCACCAACACGGTCAAGTCGGTCACGTCGCCAATGTCCTGATCACTCTCTTCTTTACCGATCTCCTCGTCGTCGTTGAGCGCCTTGATCATCGCACTCGCGAGATCTCGCTGCCATTGGGTCGTCAGCAAATCCATAGCAGCCGCTGTGTGGCTCTGGAAAGACTTGAGTTCGTGCTGCAGCTCTGCTTGTTGCTCGCTCAATTGCCCAAATGCCTGCTCAAAGAGCACATTGCGCGCCACGGCTTTCTCCAGCTGCTTGAGTTTCTTGCCAGTCTTGACCAACAATGGCGCGAGTTCCGAGCTGATCACAGCCAAGAGAACCCGCATATCGTCTACGTCAAACGAGATCTTGGCTTGAAGCAGAGACCAGAAGAGCATCTCATTGTTCTCACTTGTTGTTCTCGATGGTGCCGTAGAGCTCTTCGATGCCAGTGGTGGTGTGTCTACAGAGTGATCAAGCATCGCCCGTCAGTCCTGAGGGTCTTCTTCACGATCCTGTCACACGGTGCACAGACGTTTGAAGTTTTTCCAGATCACGAGTGAGCTGTTTCACTGCCTCGTCGAGATCACTGGTGCGCTGCTTCAACGAGTCCTCCTGGAGACCAAAAGTATCGGATCAGTGACAGGGAGTCATCGCCGGTAGGCCCGGAAAGGATGCAAAGCGCATCGTCACGTACCATTTGCTGCAAGCTGACCGCGAGCTTTGCAATCTGCTCCTCCTGCACTTGATCCTGATTGCATCATGCGGTGCGTTGGGTGACCGACCCAACATGAACCCATTGGCCGTGGGAACCTCCTGCCATACCTCGTGCGTGACTGATTCTTGCAGCGTGTGCACAGTCGAGGACAGCTGCACCACCTCCAGGCGAATCTGGTCGATGGACCCAGCGAGACGACTTGCCTCTGTGTGCACCTCTTCGATTCTGTTCGATACCCTGTCAAATCTTTCGTCGTGTTGGTTCAGACGGTGGTTCCAACTCGACAGGACGCGGGTTTCTTCTTCTTCGACGGCACCAACTCGTGCTGTCACCTGCTTCAAATGGGTCGTTGTTTCCTCTTGAACCTGTCGAATGGTCTGCATATTGTTCGCCAGGTCGCTCATCTCTGCATCGCGTTGGTCCCGTTGTTCGTGTTGTGTTTGAACAAAAGCATCGAGTGAAAGTGTTTGTTTGGACTGATTCTCATCCAACTGGTGCAGTCGCTCGAGCCATTTGGTTTCCACACTGTGTAGTTTCTCTTCCACCGACACTACGGCTGCCTTGAACGAGCTTTTCTTGCACTGCCAGCATTGACGGACGGTTGGTGGACCGCACGAGTGTACCTGCCGGCTGCTTTGGGCCAAAGAGCAAGCATTTGCACTTACGCGCTGACGCAGAGCATCACGAAGTAACTCCTTGTTGACTTTGAGTTGAAGCGCCCTGGAGACGCTGGCGGCATCTGCTTTACGATCAATCGCGTGGGCCATCTGCGGGTCACTTTAATGAGCAAATTGATGATCTGATGGCGGGACTTTCGCTGGAACTTAGCTCACGCACTTGCGCCATTTCCTCCTCGACGCACTCCATGCGACGCAGCAACTTGGTGCCTTCTTCAAGAGTCTAAAGTCACATTCAGGTCATCGTGTGGGTCAGCTCGCCCGCCAAGCCCTGGTCATCGCGTCTGCCAACCAGACCATTCGCTTCTCCACGGCCTCGTTCATCCACGAGATCCACCCCATTTGCTCTCGCATGACAGCCATTTCGCTGGTCTGACTGGCAATTTGTTCCTGCAGGTGGCCGTGTTCTGTGTGCAAATCATGGCGCAGTTGACCCACTTGGTGGGCTACCAACTGGATGCAATGGTTGCTTTGCTGGTTGATCTCTTGGCTGATTCTCGAGATTTGCTGCTCTTGCTGCAGCATCTGCGATTGCTGGAGATCGAGTGCCTGCTGGAATTGTAGGGTGGTCTGCTCTATCATCGACTCGTGCGTCGCGGAGGTGGCTTTCAGCTGCTTCATCTCTTCTGTCAACTCCTTGACAGCGCAAGCGACTTGCTGCAGTTTGGACGTCAGCAAATGGCTCAATTGGTCTTTTTCCTGTCGCGTTTCCTGAAAACACAACAAGCAGCTCATGGCGTCTGTACGACATCGAAAGCTGGTGGCGGTGGTTGGAGGAACCCACCGTCAACAGACGTTCCATGCGCTTGAGACGTTCGCTCGTTTGAGAATGTCTTTCCACGAGACCCTTAAACGCTAAGCGCAGCACCCTCTACTGACCATTGGGAAGAACAAGAGAGCGAAAGAGTCATGAGGCAGGCTTGAATGGACATGGTGAATGAACAAGATGCAGTTGCGCACCTGTATGTTTTGCCATTCGCCGTGACCATTCTGCAGTTCTTCTAGATCCAACAGACCCACATTGGGTTGGTTGGAATGCAGACTAGACGCTCCCTTGCTCGAGGGCATGGGGGATCTTGCACAAAGCAGATCAAAGCAGTTTGTGCGTTGACCAAAGTGTTGCGTCGATGTTGCCAAACGAGAGACTTCTTTGATCAAACTCGGCGGATCCGCTCGCTCCTATCTTTGTTAGGTCCGCGACCTTTGGAATCTGCATGAACGCCAACCGTCGCCGATTATCCCCATTGACTAACGCGACGCTCTTTCAAAACCGTTTGGTTTGTCGTTGTGGTGCGTTCTGTTGTAGAACTCTTTGCAGGGTGATCGCTTCGCATCCACAATGGTTGCTCTGAACAACACTGAGACAGCTCTGTCGATGCATGCGGTCGTCGGCATCATCATACTCTGGGTGATTATCACCGCAAGCACATGAAGAGGTACGACACTGACATTCGGATCCACTCGGACACCAACGCGCAAGACACTTAGGTGCAGCTCGTTGCATTCTGATTTGCTTTGAAAGACAATCTATTATCGATTACCTGAAGGAGCCTAAATGGCGTCCTATGGCCTCTGTTCACATAACGTGGGGGATACTTCTGCATGCGGTGGCCTTACGCCAGTGGATTTGGCGAACCTGAGACTCTCGTACCTGCAGCCACACTTGGAGGATTTCCTCGACGAGCATCGTGAGTACACCGTCTTGGTTGGTTTTGGCTTGAAGCCAGGTGGGAACACTGATGTCGTTGGATATTCGCTTGGAGGCTTTTTGATAATAAATGCGATAGAGGTGCGTTGGACCCAGGTGCTTTGGTTGCGGATGCTCGACCAGTATCCTCCAGAGCTGGTTCCAAGCAAGAGCGAGCTGTTGTGTTGAATGTAAGTTGCCGGAAGTAGCATCGTTTGAGCTGCGGAGCTTTCTGTCGCGTGATCGCAGCCCAAAACTGACTTTTTCTGGGGTTCGTGTCTTCACAAGTCGCCACTATGACTTTGTTCCAGATGCGCGTTGCCAACGAGCATTCCAAGAAAATGTGATGATATTCATTCGTGACTTAACTTCCACACACTAGGCATTTGTTTGATTTATTCGGATAACACGTTCTGAGCGCACCCATCAAAAGATGATACCAGATCACATGCCATGGACTGAGATACCTTGATTTTTTTTTCGATTTGTGCAGGTCTCGGAGAATTACACTCCGGTCGGCCGCCCGAAGCCGATTTAGCATCAGCTGCAGAGCCTTCTCATTTGGCACGCGAGCATAATCTTGTACATGCTTTTGAAGATCCGAGGTGCTTTCCAGGCGTTCGGAGCCCGGTCACGTTTTCACCAAGAGGCAATTCGTTTCGACTTTGGGGGCAAAGTGAACTGATATCTCTCTTGGTGGGCTGCAATCGGCGATGAGTGCGTTGCACGTGCATAATGATGATGCGTGTGTCTTCGATTGGCTGGGCGAGGTTTGCTTCGTGGAGTCCTACTGGTTTAGAAGGAGAGAGTTTGGTCCAGAGGTAGTTTCTGGCTGTCGTGAATTCGTAAAGAGGTCGAATGTCGATGGACTGGGGCGGCTGACTCCAGTACTGCAGCCAGTGAGACGTCTTCATTAATCTTTCTTCCCCGACATTTCCTATGTTGACGCGGACACTTGGTGTCGTCTTACGCCTTATGCGAGAAATATGGCGTATATACCATGTGTGCCGGTGGTCGTCATTGAAATCATGTCAAAGACAGACAAGATCGACGATTTGCAAGCGAAGGTGACCAGGTTTATAAACGCTGGTGCTCGTGAAGGATAATACAATAATTGTGGACACAAGAAGTGATCAGGCTTGGATCTACAATCGAGGTTGGCGACCGTACTTTGATCCGCTGGGCTCGATTGAGTTCGATTGGTGGCCATACTTTACGCTTGACCGTATTGCGATGCGTGATGCACCGACCCAAGCTGGCAAGAGAGGTATTTTCCAGACAATACGCATGATGCAGAATGTAGCACGAATAAAACCCCCACAACACCTCGTGAAAAGTCTACAATAGCTATGCAAGATGTCCTGTTGCATAATTGAACTCGATTTCCGTGTGGGGTTCTCACAAGCATCGCAATTCAACCCGCAATCGGAGCGATCTAATTGACTGACTTCATGATGAAGACAGCATATCATCAGTTCACGGATGTTCTCGTCTTTGTCAACAGCACCACACATCTACAGGTTGAGTGCGAGGCGTCACCTAGCAGGGGAGGCTCTTAGACTTGGACTGTTCACTCGCTTCCAACCGTGTGTGGACAATCCTTGCCGCTTTTTGCGCCTATCTTTGGCTCATGACCTTTCGGGTTCAACCCAACTGGATCATGTACAGTTTTCCCGTCACGTTGATACTTAACAAACCTTATAACCTTGCACATTGGATCTCGGAGTTAGCCTTGCATGAACCCTGCCATTTGGCTTGATGAATGTCCACTTGCGAAGCCTTCTGCAGCACGCAGAACCTTCGCAATCCAATAACCGGTTGAATTTGGATCATATCAGGTGTGTTAAAATGAGAGGGCGATATGTACATCTTCTTTAAGATCCCAGTGGAGCCAGTGAGCTCATGGTTCCGTTTTCTGGTTGTTCCGCATCAGTCGACGCCTTACGAAGCCAAAGCCAAAGCAGAATCAGTCCGAGATGCCGTCATCATCGCTGTCTTCGTCGTCCAATGGTTCGAGCTGCCAACTCGCTCGAGAAGAGCTCGTGCTGCTGGACAACTTAACGTATTACAGCAAAACGACTGGCCCAAAGGTCACCTGCACGGTGCCGCTTCAGACGGCAAGAGCCAATGCTGTCAACTTGGCCTCTTTTGGCTTGGTGGACATTCAGGCCACTCAAATCCCGTCGACCATCACGTCCTTGTAAGGAATCGTTCGTGGACGTTTGCTGTTCAATGCGCAATTGCTCACATTGCCGAGGTTTATAGAGACCTGTCTTCCAATCTGCTGACCAGATTCCCACTTCTCCAAGCGCCGCGTCTTCGCGAACTGTGAGTGGCGCGACCGTCAAATGACTCTTGAAAAGGTCCTTCCGAATGCTGCAAACGCTAACACGAGTGTGTTTGCTCAAGGGTGTTGTCCAATAATCCAATCAAGATACTGGAGAATGTCAGGATCCCCAATACTGTCAGAACGCTGTATGTTGATGAGGTCTTCTGCATCTTTGATGTGGGACGCAGTCGACTGACCGACGAATATGTTCTTGGCGGGTTTGATGACCAAGTCGTCTCGCATCGACCGACCTCACAGAAGTGAACAACGAGGATGCGAAACTCTTCCAAAACGTCACGGAGCTGTGAGTGCCACATGCTCTCGAGTGTGCTGACCTGCGGGTTTCTTGGTCTGACCAACTAAGACGCAACACACATAATCTCGGTTTGAGTTCAGTGACTTGTCCAACAATCATTTGACATCTTTTCCCAACGTCAAAGCTCTCCAAGTTCTGTGAGTTTTCATCTCTCAGGTTAAAAACGGTATCAAATCGCCAACCAAATCTGACGGCTGTGGTGCTTCTGTGAAAGCAATTTGGCTGGAAATCCACTTCAGACTTTCGATCTTAGCGATTCTTCCAGCCTTCGGGAACTGTAAGCAATTCGTGGCAACGATGGCTTGACATTTTGGTCTTCTGAAAGAGATTGCATTCGTTTTGACAGAGATCTGTCCAACACCAGCCTGACCAAAGCAAGTCGAACTCAGTGGCCTGCAAGCTTGACGGTCCTGTGAGTCCACACGTGCTTGGCTGTGAACAATTGGTTTCTCAAACGATATGATCGGCGAAAAACTGGCAGCAAGATGGAAGGAATGCAGCAGAAGCCTTTGCAATTGGCGGAATTCGAGTTTCCGCTCCAGAAAATCGACTTGTAAGCTTGGCATCAGCCAGTTCACGTGACATCACTGTGGGGGAATGCTGTTTTGATGTTCAAACCATGCAGTTTCCTGTCCAAAAATTCGAGAATCAACCTGACGCACACCATATTCCCTTCACGGTCCAATCTGTAAGTGCCAGATTGCTTCTTCCACGTCGAGCCATGACCCGTGAGCGAACCTTTGATCTCTGCAGATCGGTCAATGAATGCAACCTTGAAACTATCGACGACATATCGTTCCCGAAGCAAATGTACTTCTTGTGAGTTTCTGATTCGAGAATTTACAATGAATTGGCGCATTTTTAGCGACCGTGTGTCGATCGTCTTGCTTTTGTTCTCAGCACGGCGAAGAACAACAGTTTCAAGTCATTCCCGCAGCTACCATCGGACCAACCGAACCTTCGATCGATGTAAGAAAGTCGGCCACAATAGAGATCTCCTGCTCAAGAATTGTCACGATATGGACTCGCTTCTCTGTGGGACAGCAATCTCGAGTACAACAAGATCAACCTCCTCAACAATGTGTCACTTCCTCCGCAGTTGCAGCACCTGTAAGTGTCTGAGTGTCTTATCAACGCGCTTTCGTTCACTCAAACGTGACCACTATGACACGATCAGAGACTTGTCTGGCAACAACATCACCGACATTCGGGGAGTAGACTTTTCCAACGTGACGTTTTTGTGAGATCGACTAACCCCGTTTGATGAAGCCATGAGTGGCTGACCACACTGCGTCTGTTGTCTCCAATAGAAACCTTGACGACAATCCAGTCGCGTACTTTGAGATATCGCAGAGCAATCTCGATGCTTGGCTCCAAAAGCAAGTCAAAGATGTGACAGGTTCATGGAGCTTCAGCACGTGTCAAAACGGAGCCGAATTTACGAGTCTTGGTGGCAATCGGAACAACGTTTGCGTCCTATCAGGCAAGTATCAGTGGTGCGAAAAGGAACTAACACGAATGGCGAACACACTGACGACCCTGCAACCACAACCTGGCAGATGCAACATGGAAAGCGCTTTACCCGCAGAGGTTTGTTTGGAAGAACGTGTCAGACGATCCAACGAACGACTTGCCAGCCGCGAATCTCAAACAAAACGTCAATTTGCCGCTGATGGCTCTGATTGGAATCATTATTGGGTGTTTGATCGTTGGCGCTGCGATTGTCGTGTTGGTGATTTGGCGCTGGAAGCGACAACTTGCCAAATCTACCACTCGGCGGGGAACCATCAGCGACTTCCTTCTGCTCTCGGATGATCAACAGACAGCTCACCACGCGCACATCAGAGACCTGACGTCCGATCCAGACATTCTCGCAGTCAAAATACCTATGGAGCTGCTGTATGAGCAATGCGTCATTGGCAAAGGCGGCTATGGGGTGGTTTACAAGGGAAGTTACAAGGATAAGCTTGTCGCCATCAAGAGACTGGTTGAGGAACATCGCAAGAGTATGAACCATATTGCTGGTTTGCTGGCTGAAGTCAAGCTGATGACGGCGATGGACCACCCCAACATTGTGCGATTCATTGGGGTAGCATGGGACCAGCTAGTCGATTTGTGCATGGTGGTGGAGTTCATGGGTGGTGGCGACTTGCAGGGATTGCTTCGACAATACGAGAAGAACGGTCGAAATCATGGACTGGATGGCGAAAAGCTTCGAATCGCCGTGGAGATCGCGAGAGGACTGACGTATTTGCACTGTCTGGATCCGATCGTATTGCATCGTGACTTGAAATCAAGCAACGTGCTGCTGACCGAACAATGGACTGCCAAGTTGACCGACTTTGGCGTGTCGCGAGAGATCGGAGATGAAACCATGACGGCGGGTGTTGGCACCAGGCTTTGGATGGCTCCCGAAGTCATGATGAACGGTCGGTACGATGAAAAGGCCGACATCTTCTCGTTTGGGATCGTGCTGTCGGAATTGGACACCCACCAGTCTCCGTACGCCGAGCACCGAGTCGATGCCTCCGGTCGCAATGTGTCGGAGCCAGCGTTGCTTCAGCAAGTGGCTAACGGAACCATCCGCGCAACGTTTTCTTCGTCGACGCTTCCTGGATTGGTGGCCATCGCTCGGCGCTGTTTGAGTTTGGAGCCAAGCGAACGGCCATCGGCAGCCGAACTGGCGTATCAGCTCAACTCTATCAAAAACCTGTAGAGGTGGAGAAGGTGGTCATGATGGGGATCCCCAACTCAGCAGAGCGACGGTTGTGCGATCTAGTCCGAACAAGAGGATAGAGAGGTAGACAGTGAGAGGAGCCATCTTCAAGTGATCATCACGAAGGCTGTAGTCGTCGATGACGTCCGTTGCTTGTGATTGTCCAAGTCTTGTTGTTGAGGACTTGGTTGGTGTTCGATGGGGTTTTGTAGCATTTGAATGACATGGTGTAAGCCCTCACAAGTCGGGAGATCCACGTCGTGCTGCAAGGAAATGGTTCACGCGCTCAGGTGGATGCTGGCTGTTTGCTTCCAGCACCTCTACGGTGCAAGCATGCCGTCCATCACTTGGGAATTGATCAGAAAGCAACCACACCAAGCATTCCAACAAATTGTCCAACAAGACTAACGGAAGCCCAACCTCATTCACCAGGTCACTGATCAAGGCGACGGTCACCATGCTTGAGATGGCCGTGCGCTCGTTGCATTTGTTTCTTTCCATCCTGGAGCCTTTCGAGTGATCAAAACCAACTACAAGGACGACGATGACCAATTTCACCATCTTGCTCACGTATTCCTCTATGGTCTACTCGTTATACTTCCTCGTGTTCGTCTTGTGGATGCACTATGCGCCACGCATGAGTGCCAAGACTTCTTTCGCGATTGACAAGGTCTTGCCGATCACGTACTTGGTCAGATACAATTGTGACAGAGATCATCTGGACCAGCATGCATCGTTTCACTGTGACCATGCGCAAAGAGCATGTGGACAAGCATGAAATGGTGGCTCGAGCGAATGGACCATGTCTTCTTGAAATGAGGAATTCGGCGAGCGAAAAAGACGTGAAAGAGATGACAGACGCCATGGGCTCCATTCATGCTTTCGGCTCCATCAAACTACCGACAAGATCGTCAAGAAGCCGAGAAAGGCTTTGCGATTCTGAAATGTCTGGTGCCGTTGCAACAACAGCGCGAGAACGTCTGTCAACAGCTTCTGCATGGCCACCTGAATCGATTCGGTTTCGGTTTTTCCTGTTCCGTTAATGTCTAGCCGCAAAACGCTTCTCTTGTGTCGAAAAATGTCAATTCCATCGGGCAGTCCATGATGGAAGCTGGTTGTGGCCTGAGCCCATGCGTATGGTCTGAGGCAAGCAAATGGCTCACATCGTGAGCGTAACAAGCCATTTCTGGAGCGGTTGGTGGAAACGAAGCACGATTCAAATCGACATGAAATGATCTTTCTGGTGCAAGCGTGTGGTTGATCGGTTCAGTCCGTGAAATGGAACAGCACCACTTCCGAGACAGTTGTCTCAATGGAAGGCACAAAGGCAGCCGTGCTGTACCTCAACCGTCTTCAACTGGTGATGTCAGGAGGGCTGTCATGCACGAGAACTCAACTTGAATCCAAGCGTGGGATGTGTTTGCTAGATTTGAGAACCAGCAACTGGACAGATCTTTGCCGAAAGCTTCCATCTTCCGGCCGTTTTCGTGCAAAAGTTTGCTGGTAGGTTCCAGCAACGAGCAAACGAGAACTCCATGCCCACAACAATGCGAAAAAGCCCTGCCGGTTGCAAAAACCATGGACAAAGCCTCTGTTTCGGAGGTACCTTTGTGACAAATGCACTTCCGAAACGCTTGCACGTTACTGGACGCCATTTCCTAGGAATCCAGTTCTGCTCTGGTTTGCTGGACCCAATTCCGGCACTTCATCCCTCATATGCTGTCTCGCTCTTCCATCCAACGTGAAGCAGTCCTCCATACTGGTGCAACACCACGCCTGAGAGTCACTTGTTCGCTCCATTAACTCCTTATCACATTGATAATCGGTCTGCACTTCTTTACATCCCATATGCTGTTGTTTCGTCTGTCTACAGCTTGTTGTTGAAGTGTGGGGGTTGCTCCCTCGGGGCAGCATTTTGATTTTTTCCACCACCGCAGCAGGCGCAGCGCCACTTCCTGAACGAAAAAGCCATGGAGAGTTGTCAACTGCCGCTCGAACAAATCGTGTTGCTCGATGATCTGAACTTCTACAGCATTATTAAGGGCAAAAGCCACACTTGCGGATTCAAGGACGTTGGTCAAGTCCTTAACCTTTCGAATTACGACATTGTGGACATCAAGGCCACGAAGATTCCGTCCCCTGTAGAGAATCTGTGAGTTGATGGAGTTCATCCTGCCACCATTCCCCCCTTGATGATGATGGCATGGCCTTACGCAGTGCTGACAACGTGCTCCGGGTTTGTTTGAGACATTCAGTTACTTGGCCAACAACAGCATCACCAAATTTCCTGCCCTCTCAGCTCCGACACTTGCTAAGATGTTAGCATACACGAAAGCATCCCAAACTCACAACTACACGGATGACTCACTTGGATGGTTGCTGTGGATACCCCAAGGGACTTGTCGTACAATCCTATCAAATCTTTCAAGGATGTGGTCATCCCAGACAACGTCACGATTCTGTGAGTAGCTAGCTCACCATGGACCAACACAGAACCTAATAAACTCATCGTTGTTGCACTTGGAAGTGTGCTTGAAGGAACCAAACTTGCGAGCATGGAAGGTGCCAAGTTCCCGCACACGCTTCAGAGATTGTGAGAGGATTTTGACCACCCCTTAATGCTGTCCTGAGCCATTCCTGACACTTCAGTGAATCGGTAGGTTCTTGGGCAACAACAACTTCAAATCATTTCATCCATCTCCAAAGCTCGAGGGAATCAAAACCTTGTAAGGCGAAAAGAGGATTGTGGGATGTTACCAAAGCAAACTGACGTTGGTTTGTTTTCAAGGAGTCTGAACAGCAATCCGATCAAGTCCATCGAGGATGTGGACATCCCGTCCACATTAGATGAGTTGTGAGTGAACCACGCCGGTGTTTGTGAGTCTGGACGCCCGAGTGTGAAACTCTGTGAACGGAATTGCTCTCCCTCCCCATCGAACAGAACTCTATTGAATACACGCATCACTGAAATCAAAGGAGTCAAGTTGCCAACTTTGAAAAAATTGTAAGTCATCAGGATCAGGAGAACCGTCATCAATGATGCCACTGATGCCCTCTTGACAATGCAAGGTTCTTATCATCAAACGATATGCTGTCATTTCCACAACTCGACGCACCTAGTCTCCTCTGGCTGTGAGTATTGCCAACGCGCTGGTTCGAAAGACAAGGCTAATCGAGTCACACTTTGATGATCCACAAAGAGATTTGTCACGCTGTCCAATCGAGTCATTCCCAGACTTCGAGTTGCCACAAAAACTGACGTACTTGTGAGGTGCGTTCGATCGTTTATGATGAATGTGGTGTTCTAAATCTCCTCATCGGTATCTTCGCCAAATCCACAACAGAAATATGTCAGGAACGGCGATTAAAGAGATCAAAGGAGTCAACTTTCCACAAAAGATGAATTCTTTGTGGGTGCTCATCGTGTTCGCATACGGTTTTGCATGTCCTGATCTCCCTTTTCATATGCTTTAGAGATATCAGCAACACCAGTGTGGCATCATTGAGTATCTCTGCGCCAAGATTGATCGAATTGTGAGATTCTATTCTGTTCTCGGACTTTTCGTGTGGTTTGTTACTCAATCTGCTGGACAACTCAGCCGCGCCGCTCGGATGGTATCACCCATTAAGCTTTCAGACTTCGTATTACCAAACGCGGATCTCATGTTGGTCCAGCAACAGATGATCGCTCAATCCTTCTTGCCACGCAAATGGAATGTGACCAACTGTCTGTTCTTTGTAGAAATATGTCATTCAATCCCCATATCGACTTCCAAGGGGGCAAACTCCCGGAGAAATCGCAGATGTATGCTGAGCAAGATCACCGATGTGCTGTCAGCATGATCTTACTCGCACCCTCCTCAGATTGCTTGACCATTGCGAACTCAACTCCACACAAGACATCCCATTCCCGAAAGGCATGGTAAACATGTGAGTGGGAAAGGCATGTGCATGTCGGCAAGCCCGAGTAATGTTGACATGATCACTGACTGACTGAATAGTTATCTGAGCTACAACCGAATCCGGTCGTTCCCCCAGTTTCCGGCTGATCAAGGAAGTATCCAGTACTTGTGAGTGATCGTTGGCACGAGTGTGGATGAGAATCTGTGGCCGTGGAGTTTGTTTTGACTTGATTCTTATGATGTGATAGATCGCTTGATCACAACGACATGACAGTTTTCTCTAACCTGTCCCTTCCTCCCAAGTCTGACCGAATTGTATGAAGGCGCTGGCTGCAATGAGATGCCACGTGATTAGTGATGCATTCTTTGTCTGTGCGCTTTTGTTGCTTGACTCACAAGGTACCTTGAAAGCAACAATACTTCCGACATTCGCGGCATTGATTTTCCTGCCGGACTCAGAGTTTTGTGAGTTGCATCAGGCAGGCTACCGGATTAGTGGGTCAAGTTCTCATGAGATTCTGCGTGTAATGTGGCGACAGAAACCTTTCTGGCAACCCGTTGATTCATTTCGAAATCTCGCAAGAAAACTACAACAAGTGGCTTGATGCGGATAGTTCTTTCAGATTGGCTGGGGACTTGAATATCAAGGCTTGTCAGAATGGAGCACAGCCACAGATTCTACGCTACAGTCGCGCTTCGGTTTGTGTCCTCGAAGGTACGCATGGGATGGAGTGTTGGCAGGACTTTTTTTCTCACGTTCTCTCGTGTCAACCAACAGATGAGAAATGGAATGCCCTCTACCCACAGAGTTTTGTCTGGCAACACTTGACGAGACCACTTCAGGCTCGCTTTCGCCCTCCCTTCAACCGCAGCAAATCTCAAGTCGTGGCACGTCGACTGCTGCAATTGTTGGGTCTGTTGTGGGTTGTTTGACGGTTCTGGCGTTGGTTGGGGGATTGATTCTGTGGAGACAAAGGCAGCGCTTCGGCAAACCCGACGAGATTACCGATTCATTGCCCTCGTTCCACTTGATGCAAGGCGACACTGGCCCAAAAGCTCACGTTGCAGCCATGATGGAAGATCCCGCCATTTTTGCAGCGAAGATCCCTTTGAACCTGGTCAAACAACATGCGCTGATTGGTAAAGGCGGCTTTGGCGAAGTCTATAAAGGAACGTACAAGGGTCAACAAGTTGCTATCAAGCGACTCTTTACGGCACATCGTAAGAGCATGGCGCACATCAAAGGCTTGCTGTCAGAAGTGAAGGTGATGTCGATGATGGAGCATCCTAACATCGTGCAGTTCATCGTTGATTCGTGATGCATGGAAAACTGCAACTGTGAACACAAGGATTGATTGCGAGCCAAAGGCAGGGCGTTTTGAGACTACATGTGTCATTCTTGATATACTTAAAAGCATGATGCATAGGATTCAACAATCATCTACCACTTTTTGATATAATCTCCTGTAAAAGCGCAATTACCTGGCAAAGGTATTAGCGTGAACATCTTTCTGGGTCACCACAAGCGACATCCAAAAGGTGTTGTCAGAGTGGGGTTAACTTTTGCAGACAGACATGTGTTCTGTAATATGGGAGAAGTGCAAAAATACACCTCATATTTACACAAATTGCAAAACTATACAACCTTGCTCCACCAACCAGCAAACAATTCTATAATTACAACATATACAAAAATGCACCATCTATGAAATTCAGATATGGACCACAAAATATCGGAAATGCAAATATCCACGACCAAGACCCGCCAAATTGCAATATTGCTCCATTCTTATGAGACAACGCATCTTGTTGTGTCCTTGCTAATGACCTTTGCTGCAGCGGTACGTGCGCTTTTCGTGCACATGACAGTGATGAAGGATGTCGAGAAGATGCTAGGTCAACCAACGTATGAGTACGTCTATCCTCCATGTTTGACTAAATGGGATCAGGCATCATCGATTGGGTGGGTGATGGGAAAAAATGTGATCGATGTCAAGTGACTGGGGGGAGATATGAAACCTGTAGTGGGGTGAACATCTACTAGGCACACACTATGCAATGCGTTGAGGAAGCATGCCTTCCTCTCTTGTTGGTTGTCCGCGTAGGCGGGTACGCGCAGAGTTACAATGCACACGGCCTTGTATTATCTGGAGAGCTTGTACAACAAGCTTGAAGGGAAGACTTAACCTGAACAAGAGGAGGAAGAACCAAGAGTGACATTGAAGTTGTTACTGGAAACTGTGTGAGGAGTTTCACAGCTGAGCCTAACTCTGATTGGCTAAAATCCCTAGGCATAAACATACCCATGCCTAATCTGATATGTAAACATGAAACGGACCATGATACATAGTCCAAATATAAGCTATGGAACCACGATGAGTGTTGCTCCAAGGCAACACACCTTCAGTCAACATCAAGTTGTCAACAGGCAACGTTCCTGTAATGGAGATCCAGCCCATTACAATCTCCCCCACTAAAGGTAACCATCATGGACGTTGAGTCCAAGACGAACCCAAAGTGACCGAATCAAAACCGGTGATTCCCTTGCAATTGTCCGATCCAAACCATACTGGATCTCATACCATTCTTGACAGCGTTGCTCTGGGCAACGCGAAAATGTAACCCAATAAAGTGCGACTCGATCGCGTCAATCCATTTTGACGCACAAGCAAAAGCCAAAACAACAAGCCAGGGCAACCAACTGTGCCATGACTTGCACTGCTATGAGCGGTGCCAACGTCCAAGACATATGGAGCATGTGGATGCCACCGGGCTGTCCACCACTGCTCCCAAGCGCAGCGCCTGGACCACTTTCTGGCAGATGGCCTTTGCCACCGCTTGCTGCCAGTACGCCGCCGAGTTGGCCGACCATCACTTTGACACCGAGGTACGGTCGCGGTCTCCAGTCTGCCGTCTATTGTCTTGTCTGTCTATCTGTCTATCTGTCTATGTGTCTATGTGTCTATGTGTCTATCTGTCTATCTGTCTATCTGTCTATCTGTCTGACCCACAAAGGTCTTACACTTCTTGGAATCGATTCCTTGAGTTTTACCTCAAAGGAAAGATCGATTCGATCATCGCAAAGCGAGAATCGTACAAGCATTTGTACTCTCGCGGGGACTTGGCATGGCAAGTCCATGACTTCGCCATAAAAGACGGAAGCGTGCCATTTGTTGCCGCTTCTTGTCGTTGGTGCTTGTCAAAAGCGATCGATCAGTTGATGGATCCGAACAATCCGCGTTACGATCAAGTCACGCTGCCACCCGAGTTCGAGACTCTGGTTAGGGGCTGTGCCGAGTCTGTGGAGAAGCCATTGACCCTCTGGGTTGAGGCTTCGTACTCACCCTCCATCTCAAGGATATCCTCAAGGAGGATATGGCGCGGCTCCCACGAGTTATACTCGTGCGGGAAGCCCAGCCATTTCACCAGTAAGTATTTGTTTGGGCCATCTGTTTGATGACCGATGACTTCCTGAACAATCCACCTCTTGTTCCTTGTAGCGTCGACCAACGGCATCGGACGTCGAAGCGATGCTGAAGCGAGATCTTGATTCGCTTCGCGAGCTCGAAAAACGATGCGACGCGCTGGAGATGCGCCCTGTTTCCTTGGAACACGCGGATCAGAAGGCGAACGCGGTCTGCGGTCGTCGCCGTGACGACCTGAAGCCCGTGGTGGATGCGCAGAAGATGTCGCTGTCGACAAGCTCGCTGGCGAATTTGAACGCCTGGGTGGCATTCTGACGGACAACGGTCGTCTTGAAGGGTGGAGTTTCGAGCGAAGTGGAACTCGTGGGCCGAAGACATCGAAAAGCGACATTTGTCGCTCGAGAAGTCGCATCGTGGCCAGTCGGAGACGTTGTCGAACGTCTTGAAGCGCTTGGAGTCTCTCGAGAAGATTATGAAGCAAAGCGGTCAGTCCTCTTTGTCTGCTGGTGTTGTGGCTGACGACGCGGCGGCGCCGCGGACGGCCGAGATTCACCTGGAGTCTCTGGTTCACTCGGAAGATCCGGAAGCAGCCGACTTGCTTCTCGAGTTGGTGAATTGCGGTGAAAACCTTCTTGATCTTCAGAAAGGTAAGGCTTGAGTCGACCAATGTAGAATGTGTGGTGCACTTTCCTCTGACTCGGTATGTCTATCGTGCATGACAGACCATGCGACTTGAGGACGCGGAACGGTCCGATGAAGCGCGGCAGGAGCTTCTGGTTTGAGACAGATTCGAGCGGTAGCGTCTTTGTTGATAGGAGAACCAAATCGTTGGTTCTGTAACGCTGTGAATGATTTCTTCCGCTTCTGTCTGCTTGTCGTTTTTGTTCGTCGACTGTAGAAGTAATGTCGTCTCGTACAAAACGCACGACTGCTTGTTTCTTGAGTACGAAGCCCTCAAGAGCTTCCTTTTCTTCGTTGATTGCGGGTACGCCTCTCGCTGTTGTGGAACAGCACGCGCCTCTGATTCTTGTTCTTGGCACTGTCTGGCAGTGCTGACATGTTTCTCTT
Organism: Paralagenidium karlingii; assembly: GCA_027475765.1. Lineage (NCBI taxonomy): Eukaryota > Oomycota > Peronosporomycetes > Paralagenidium > Paralagenidium karlingii. The sequence continues at coordinate 8,299 of JAMFLO010000099.1, read as the reverse complement.
GCACTGTGGTGGCACGGAGCTTTTGTACATTGCGAGTGAACGTAATTCGCTCTTCTTGTTCCATTGCTTGGCGCTTCTTCGTGAGACGCTCAGACCTTCTTGACTGGACAGTGATCCAATCGTTCGTTGCTTCTTTGCCAGAGTCTTTGTCACTGGAAGACTCACTGGCTGCAAGTGACGATGCTTGATGCGACGACTCTGGGTCACGTTCCAACGGAACTTGTTGCGTTTCTCCCCACTAAAGACGGGAGATTCGCCGTGAAGAATCGCCGGGACTCTAGGGTGCCGAAGGCTATTCACAAAGAATGGCGTGTGTCCCGTAGACGCGCTGATGGAGTTGTTTAATGCAAACTCCACGAGTGGCAACAAGGCACTCCATTGCGCGATGACGTTGATCCCTCCACATTCCTATCGTTGGGATGGTCAATCGATAGCAGACGAAGCCTATCTTGGCGCAAAATCGTTATTTGACTCATTGGAAACACCAAATGACGACTTGAAGGAGTACAAGCCATCAAACAGAGTCAGCTTCAACACCTCGCTGCTTTGCCGATGGGATGGGGATCCTGAAACGCTAGTCAGGTACATTAGCCCAGTGTTTGCTGAACGAGAAAGCTACGAGAAAAACCCGTGGTATGAAACGCTGCTTCAAAAGGACTGGGAGAAAGCATTGCCAGTCATCCAACTCCTCGAAACTCGGTATGAAACCGATGGCCCACTTTGCCTTCCACAACTGGATCTGCTGGTTCTGACGGGCCAGCAACACATCGTTCGATGGCTAGTGGAGAACGCATTCATAGATCTCGATGAGACGTTAGGCGTGCCCGAACCAAGCGCTGAAGAAGACTCTGATGATACTGACGGTGATGAGGTCAGTGACATGTGTGCGATTTGTTGGTGCTCCAAAAGAAACAAGCAGGAGCTGTCATGTGGCCATTCATTCTGTTCATCCTGCATTCGGCAACTTCAGCAGTTGGTGACTGCTCACATGTTGAGCTGTCCAATGTGCCGCCAGTTGATCCTTTTTCTGGTACGTATGAACGTTGTAAATCGATTGATTTCCTACCTGTAGGAGGACAGACCATGGTTCAGTTTGACGTGACAATGACACTGAAAGAAGTGATGGCTGGATTTGCTGCTGCGACGGGCTTTGTGTTCGTTTTGGACTGGTTGATCAAGGAGCAAGGCGTCGATCCGCATCCTCTTCGATTTGGCGCAGCAACGGTGATGCAGCTCGCCATCAATCGCGGTCACATTGTGATAGTGAAGTACTTATGTGCAAACAAACGGGTGGATTTGGTCGTTCAAACATCAGTTCAGAAGGTGATCGAGGGAGGCTTTGCTTATGCATCATCATTTCTGCAAGTCTTTCAAACAGCCGGAATCCTACCTCTGGAGTGGATGATACTGGCAATGGCATCCGCAGACGAGAGCATTCAGAGAATGGGGGAGGCATATCTTCTGCACGACTGCTTGAATCGCCTCCCAGATACCGTGAACGCAGGTGGGTCGTTTGAAGTCGTCACAGGGCTGCTCAAGAAATCAGAAAAAACGCTGTGGGCCTGCTCTGAACCGGATCAGTTTCAACGGGTTCTGACCGCGATTGTCCAGAATAAGCGATCCGATCTAGCACAATGGATGGTTCAAACCCCATTAGACAGCGATCAACTCCTGCAAGACTTCCGAACGCTAGCGGTAGAAATGCATGTGGACGACCCGACGCTTCTGAACTGTCTGGATCGCTTGGAGGAAGAGGATGCTGCCAGAGAGTCATTGCTCGTTTCGCTTCGAAAGGTGAAACAGAGTGTCTCATTGAAGGCTCGACAATCGAAACTATTGAAGCAGCTTTAGGTGAGCACTTCGCGGCAAAGGAGAATGCTGTTTCGATTTGCGGTAGCAAGGTGGAAGACTTCAAATTCGACTTCTCCAACATTCTCAGGCATGGGTTAAACACCCTGGAGCTCGCGATCTACAAGAACTATATCCATATTGTGGATTGGCTTCTCAACACGAAGCTGGAGGACCCCGTGAGTTTGATTCAAGCGATCCGATTGGATTATGTGCTTGAAGAAGTCAACGTAGCAACCATTCAATGGCTCGTCACACTCCAATTGACATGATTCTTTTGCAGGAACGGAAGAGAAGAAGCCTTTCATCAGACAGTGACGACGACGGTGAACCAAAAACCGAACGTGTGGATCTGCTTGCAATGATGATCCAGAGCTTTATCCTCTGTGCCACGCACAAACGTGCCGATCAACAAGAGGCTGAAGGTATCTCTGCGGTGATTCAATACCTGCTCCAACTGCCGCGCATGCAACAACTGCTGTTGGAACAACAACAGGAGGACCACCAACTCAGTGATCGGAGAAGCGTTCTGTTTTACTTGTTTATGGTACCATCCTGTCCAGAAGCAAAGGTGGCCTTTGTTGTATCAAGTCGATCGTTCAGCAAATGATGGAAATGGGATACGATTTGAGCAAGGCCTATGGAGATGATCGCGACATGAAGATGGCGTTTGTCGAGAAATGGTATGCCACGGCGATCCAATTTTCATCGAAACCATTCGATATCTGGTCGAGGAGCGCGGTGTCTCGGTACAGTTCCTCAAGTGGGGAGCAAATCGATGGTATCGCCAGGAAACCACGTTGTTTGAGGAAGCAGCGTGTCAATTTGCAACCATTCAGCGAGTCCAAGCACAGCAACAAGTTGCCCGAGCTATGCAGTGTCTGTCCAATGCAAGTATTTGATCAAGAGTTGTGGTGAAGTGGTGAACAAAGCTCCATGTCAATTGAAACAACGTCATTTACGTCAAGTGATAACATCAAACGCAACAAAAACTACTAGGATACATCTCCAAAACGACTCTGAGCAGGTCAATGTCAAGTGCGGATAAATACTTGACCACCACCGAGTGTCCACGACGGATCGCAAGGTGCATCATGGTTTCACCACCAAATCGAAGTGTTCGTGGATCAACGCCGTGTTCCTTGATGAGCCAATCGAGAATGAACACAGAGCCTGTGGCGGTAGCAAACCCAGCCATCACGTCTTTCAGAATCATCGTCACGTCAAACTTGAACCATGGACGCTCCTTCTGAAGGTGATCAAGCATTTGACCCACCATTGCCACATGCTTTGGAACGGTGGCGGAGCGCCGGCATAACGGACACCGAAAGCGATGATGGGCCGTCATTTGCTGGATTTGACGAAGGCAGCCACCGCAAAACCAGTGGGCGCAATCGAGATGGTGTCGGTCGCTTTTGAGACCCAAGCAAATGGCGCAAACGTTACGATCACCCATGGCGCAATCTGCGTCTTCCTCGACATCCGGTGCAGCCAACCGCTGGTTGAGATCAAAGAACCCATGCTGCGCGAACCATCGCACAATGTGCAACTGGCCCGTCATAACCAAGAGATCCAATCGGGGAAGACAGACAGGGCCATCTCGTTGGTATCTGGACGCGACGTATTGCACCACTTGCAGAGCTTTTCGCCAATGCTTTTCCATCAGCATTTCATACTTCGGATTGCTCTTCCAGAGCTTTGGATACTTGCGGAACACTCGGGCAATCGCTTCCCTCAACGTGGTGATATCTCCATTCCACCCAATGCTCCGGATGCGCGCTCCGTCACGGCTCTTTTTGCCGGATTCCTCTTTCTGCAGGGCCTTGAGCAGCCTTCCTGAGCGCAAATAGGCCCGATCCGCGATGGATTTACACGACAACAGGATCGGGGAGGAGGGTGGATTCAACGTCATGCCACACTCAGTCAATAGCCAATCGATCACTTCCACTTTGCCCTCTTGCGCTGCATGACCCATCAACTCGAACAAACGATCCTGCTCGATGTCTGTCCAGCCATTCTCCACGCAATCTTGCCACCACTCGAATCGCTTTGCTTTTTCCTTGAGAACCTCCAGTGAGTCATCTACCATGCGTTCCAACTCGAACGCACGAATCTGAGCCATGATCCATTCGTTGGCACGATCGTTTCCTTCGTGCATCACTCGCTCCAGTAGCTCCCGCACTTCACTCAAGTAGATGCAGTTGTCATCGTCCAGCAAGAGCCCCACCAACTCCATGCGACCGCTTTTGACGGCAATGTCCATGGCACTGCGTCCTCGGTTGGTTCGCGCGGTCAGCCACCATTCAAAGAGGTCTGGATCTCCATAGTGCGAACTGGCGACTTTCAGCAACCATTCGGCCGTTTCAAATTGTCCTCGCGCCACCGCCATGTGCAGCAGAGTGCGTTGTCTTGCATCGACCACACGCAACGGGACTCGACGATGGTGCACCAGGCTCTGCAACAATTCGAGTTCCCCAATATTCACCAGATAAAACGCCATATCGTGCCAGATCTCCTCTGGGATAATCGAGTCATCGTTGGCCAACAACTGGGCCATTTGCTCGTGATTGCCCACGTCCTTGAGCAGCCAAAGCACACATTGGCGCACCGGACTTGCTCGTTTCGACTTGCAGGACATGACTGGCAAAGTGCTGCGGTGGTGGCCGGTGCTCTGGGACCGGGGGGGGGGATCGTTCACTGACTCGACGTGTTTCGACTGGAAGGCGTGTTGCAAAGTGAACGACGTCGTGGGTAGTCACTTGACGCCATGGACAGCCCGACCGGTCTGTGCTTGCTCAGCTGTTTCTCTTGTTTGGCCGGCCCAAGGAGCTAGTAGTGTGTACTTCCCAGCGCCGTCCATTGCTTGCTTTGCCACGTTGCTCCACGTGGAATCCTCGTGGGTGCCCAGCTTCTGAGTCAGTGGCCCCATCTGATTCGCCGGTCTCTTCACTCCAGCCACAGTGGAACCAACTGGATTGTGGGCATTTCTAGGTTCCACTTCAACTGGATTGTCGTTACTCGACGCCGTCATCGCTCGACGGCTTTTATGGTGACGTCAGTGCTTCGATTTTTTGCCAGCTAATGATTGGAGTGCCAAAGGTGCCATGGAACTTCTACGACCCAGATCCAACGTGGACGACCCCAGTGGGCCATTCGGTTGTCTGTCCTGTAATCAGAGGCTGGATGGTGTCAGAGGCTTGGATGGTGTTCTTTGAGGGATGGACCACGCCTTCACCCGCTCCAACTTGGGCAGCCTTTCTCTCCCTCCCTCCCCCGACTCCCGCATGCACACCGCCCTCCTCAGGCCTACAGTCTCAGTTTACCGCATAGACAACTCATCATGCACCTCCCCCCCCCCCTCCCCCCCGCCTCCGCACTCGCGCGGTACAGAACACCACGATGTTCTGCACAGGACCAAACGCTTCGCACGAGAGACATCAACCGATGATGAAGCTACTGGATCTCGTGTAGTTAGTTGCCTTACCGTACAACACATGGACACGAACAGAATCTTACTTCTTGGAAAGCCTCACAAAGGTGTCCTTACAGAAGATTCAGATTCTCAACGGCAGATCCATTCAGACCTTCTTTTGCCATTGCTCTTTTTCTTGAAAGTTCGTTCCTGCACAGCACTGGACTCTGCCCGTATGCGATCAGTTCGCCACGTCATGAATTGACCCGCTTCTTACACCAAACACTGAACTACGTCGCAAAAGATGGGATCGCCATGGCCCACCAGTCGTCGCAGAAAGGTCTTGTTCTCTTGGCGCCTCCAGCCATTGTTGCTCAAGCCCAAGCCGCCTTCTATCGGCAGTAGGGCAATCGGACAATCGGGCGATGAACTACAGTAACAGCCAATGCCTTGGGTGGCTCTGCTAAGCTGCCCTTGATCCCTTGAAGGTACACTTCGTGCGACAGAAGTCATTGCTTGTCATAGCCACCTTCCACCAAAGATAATACGATAGACTTGACGCAAACAGAATGTTCTCTTGTAGGCAAGAGAAAGTCGAAACAACACATTGTTGGCAAGCTGATCTAGCTGAAACAGGATCTCTAGCACTCGTGGCAGCTTGACCAGATCAAGAAACCAGTAAGAGCGGCTTTATGGCGCTCTTAGTGGTTTCTTAATGTGGCCGCGTTCGTCAAAAGACCGACCATCGAGCTCAACAAAGTGAACTCTTCCGCATCATTTCCACTTGTTGATTGCATTGTATCACCCACGAGCAAGAGATCTAGAGTTGCTCCTCATCATTCGAGTCATTGCCCCAGCAATTGCATGTTTCCCACTAAGAAAACATAAGAATTACACTGTGATCTGTGAGTAGCACTGTACAGAGTCACTAGCCACCACACTAAAATGACACCAAATAGACCATAGTGGATGTAACAAACGAATCAGAAAAAGAATGTGGCATACACAAAATGGAACTGCAAACTATCAGATCGAGCAACAAGACGTCTAGCAGGTCACCATGAGCCATTCCAGAGCATCACACAGATACCACAGTCACGTTGTGACTTCCTACTAAACCCAACAAGACTCTCGGATCCAGAAAAAACAAGTCCTACCAACGATCAGTCTTTAAATTGCCGAAAACGCATGAAAATTAAAATAACCTATGCCATCCCGTGAAGCAACGTGACAAGCCGAAGCATACCAACGTCTTCAAGAAAAGCGGAATCTACGCAAGCGACGCCGGGGGGGCTTTCTCACCAACACCCAATCACCTGAACTCCGATGAAGAATCAGCATCACCCTCACCCATGTATGATCGCTTCATCCGCGATCGCAATGTCAATGGTGTTATGAACATGACCAATCTTGTGCCTGCCGAAGTCGATGCTATGTGCCTGGATGTGCACAGGTTTGTGCAAACGCATTGGAAGGCAACCAGTGTCGCTTTACCCCCAAAGACGTATTCTTTATGACTCTTGTTGTCCTTGCGTAAGCAGGCGATTGGGATGAAACCGCCCATATTTTCAGTGTTCCATCGTCGAGATTTTCAAGTATGAGTAATACGTGAAGGATGTACGGTTCCAAATAACCAACAAGCCGTCCGGAACTAGTCAGGCAAGAAGCGGGTATCACAGCGTAATGCACATCTTCAAGACGGAAGTGTAATGTTTGGAGTACTAAACGAAGTGAGGTAGATTGATCCGAGCCATTTAGAAACATGTAAAAGATATGCATCAATGCAATTGCTACTTTTTCTGTCTGCTGTTTTCTTCTTTTTCATCTGGTGCTTCTCTCTAACTCACCTGGTTTTCTGGAAGAGAGTCGGCTCTCCAGAGAGAGCGGCGGCTGAGTCACACAGGAGTCACACAGGTGACTCAGCTGCTGAATCATGACAGGAAGTGTCTATTCTACCGATCGGATGTGATTAACTGGACTCCGCCCTGTCAGCCGGTTTCAGAGATAATGGAATTTTTCGCGACAACAGTCGTTTTCATGTAGCCGCTGCGCAGAAACCACATGATGAGTTCAGCCTTGAAGATGTTGGCCCGCTCAAGGATCAGTACAACGGCTCTTCGGCGATTCTATGTGGTATGGAGTACCACGGGCTCCAACTAGCGCACAGAGCGATCCCTCCATTCTGAAAACCACTACGGCGTCTTCTTACCCTAAAAGGAAGAAACAAATCGACAAATCTCCTCTGATCGCATTGTTGTTGAGCACTTTTTGCGGCGGCTCAAAGTGCTGTGGAGCATCATGTAAGATCATACGGTTCTGCAGAACTCCGCTTACCAACGGCTTCAAGAAAAGCGGAATCTACGCAAGCGACGCCGGGGGGGCTTTCTCACCAACACCCAATCACCTGAACTCCGATGAAGAATCAGCATCACCCTCACC